>JARKHS020008743.1:0-17702 GCA_030143305.2 Amblyomma americanum | reverse complement strand
ACTCGTGATTACGGTGGCAACAAATGTGCCTGTATATATTTACGCGACAGCATTAAGGAGCTCGTGTCGTCGAAAAGCCGTTGTCGGCGACGTTGGCCGTCCACGAAAAACCCTCCCTCTCGTATTCCTCCGCCTCCTCCTTCTCGCAATGTTTCTTCCCCTAGGGCGCGGTACCGGGTGTCCAGCGAGAATTGTGAGACAGACGTCCTTTCTTTAAATTGTCCAACGGGCCACGCGTGCGCCGAACGGGCGATGGCGTTCCGTGCACAACTTGGCAATGCTGCAAGACGCTGTCGCGTCGCACTCTTAACACGAAGCTTAAGCGTCCTCTAACTTTTTTCCCCCCCTTTTCACATATTCCTTTGAACCATGGAAGTCATTTCAAAGATAACGAAACTCTTTTAGTCTACACCGCTTCCAATTCCCGTAGCGAGTGTCCGGACCCCGTAGAGGATTATATATATATATATATATATATATATATATATATATATATATATATATATATATATATATATATATATATATATATATATATATATATATATATATATATATCGGGCAATTATGACCACTTTAAAATATTTTAATATATGGTGCACCTGTGCTATTTGTTCGTGTCACAGAGCCATCAGTTTTTCTGCTGGTCACGTACCCTAGTTTTCGCAGTTTACGCAAGGCTGCCGCTTTTTTTTATTTTTAGAATAGATGATAGGAACCGCAGTGCCTTGTTTATCTGCCAGCCAGCGAAGGAAGTGTATGTTTTAAGGAAGTTAAAATGTTATTACTAGGTGTATATTTCCATGCAATGCTGATTCACTTTGATGACACCTGGATACGAGAGTCAGGCTTACGCGCTTTTTCCAGAATTCAGACGCAAGATGAAGAAATGTGCTAGGAACTGTTTGATAAGGGAGTTCAAATGAAACGAAGGTGAAGCCTATGCGCAAGGCGTATTTCAAGATTTAAACTGCGCGTCCAACCAGGAAACTCTTGTTTCTGAGAACACTTGTTTTGCGTATTCGAGGAAAATTTTCTCGATAACAATACAGGAGTCACATCGAAGTTTTTAAAATTTCACAAAGAACCTGTTTCAGGCACTGAACAAAAATAATTGCATGTACTCAAGTGAAGTGGCTGAGAGAGCTAATATTCAATGTGTAATATTTTATTGCAAAGCATATTCCAAACTGCCTCCTCAAAGCCGCCCTTCTTGTTTACCCGCCATTCAGATTTCCGCCAGAACTGGCACCTTCTGCAAATTTTTTATCCCACTTCATTTTATTGTACACGTAATCGTCTTTTTGTTCAGATTCACTATTGCTTATGCCTATTTCATCCTGCAAAAGCTTCCAAAAGCCGCGATGTAAAATAACATTCTGAACATACCGTGACGATGCATTTAACATACAACGTCTAAGTACACCATAAAACCTTACAACAAGCAGCCCAACATACTCTTCACCTACCTCATTAAAAAAAGTAATGTTCACTCACGCCAATATGTATACCGCTCCAGAATGGTGCCCATAATATATGGGCTGGTGAAGAATTGTTGTTTAGCAAAGTTACCTGAATGCACCTGCTAGCTATTGAGTCTATGCGGTAACAGTTCATTTGTTTCATTAACAGTGTAGTTTTAAGGAATAACCGTGATCACTGTGATATATATATATATATATATATATATATATATATATATATATATATATATATATATATCACAGTGATCACGGATATATATATATGCCCGTGGGACGTATTTCATATCTATAAGTGTGCAACAATAGGCCCCCCGCCCTATGTGTAAGGTCACAGATAGCTCGAGAATGGCGTATACTGGAGCGGTGGCCGAGTGGTTGATCATCCGCCTCGCATTCTGGTGGTCACGGGGTTCGATCCCCAGTGCCGCCGGGTCCCCACCGGTGATACAATGGGTACAAGCTTTCTCCTGTTGTGGTGCTCGGCTTATTTAGGGTGAAATACTTGGAAAATGGGTCTTTCACCCCACCTTGAGAAGTCGAAAATACCTTGTGTCATGGCGCTTTTTGGCCATAGATGCCGTTGCACCATAAAAATCCTTAATAGTGGATGAATAAAACGTACACTCGCCAAAAATGACGAGTCTCTATACGTTTAGTATGAAAATAACGCACACATTTCTTCTACACGTCCGAGAAAATGTCATATTTAGCGTAATAAGGCTTACATGTAAAGACTACAAGTCGGAATATGCAGTCGCCAGCAAACTTTTCCGCGTATTGATTACGGAGGGAGAAAATGCGCGCCCTTTCGTACCTGATTTCTGGTGATTGGCTAGCGTGACTACGCCGAAATCATTGTTTTTCCGCAAAGCTGCGTCCCGTAAACTTTTGCCGTCGACTGTACCTAAATATATATCTGGTGAGAAAAATTATTGGCTGTGCATAGAATTTCAAGCTTGCGGTACTGGCCGCAATGTTCAACTTACCCATGGCACATCAGGCGTTAAATTGCTGGCATTTTAACTCTGAGGTACATAGAGACATTTGAGGTATCGACAGTAAATGTGTTTAGCTTTCTGAAATGAAGATTCATAGTGCGTGCGGGCCGACGTCCTGGAAAAGTCCGTGCGAATGTTACAAAATATATGTTATTTTTAATTACATGTGCGCTACAAATAATTATTATTGTCCACGAACGTCGCTTTGATATTATATGTGGACTTAGACGTCTGGATTTTGCTGGTCTGTACAGCGGATGTTGGGGTTCGCTGGGATTATGTTCCGTAGATAGCACTGCAGCAAACGAATGGAGGGCGACCACTTTACTGACTATTAGTTCTGTCCTAGCTCCAACGCTGTAAGGCGTCTATGCTTGCGGTTGGCATACTGTGCCACTTTAGACGCTTCCCATTCGGCTGAGCTGCTGTGGGTTTAACTTTCGTAAATGTGATGGATGGTTTTCGACGAGGACTAATATGCGCACTACCTGCCGCACACCGTAAAAAATTACATCAACGTTCATAAAATATTTACAGCCAATATTTGACACCTTCAGCAGACGTCAATTCTAGCCTCGTTTTTCAAAAACGTACGTGCCCGCAATACTAAAATTAGTGTACATGTAGTACGTAGTCTGTAGAAAATCGAACTAGACGTCTGCGAGATGTGTAATAATTTAGAGCGCAGTGGATAGATAAGCAGCCTCCATGGCTTAGATACCTATGATTTGAAATAAGTGTGATTGATTTTACATGATACCAAAAGATGAAATCATAATTTCATACAGTTGGGTATTTAAGACATCGAGGGTACAGGAAGCACACCGACCTGCAGAGAATCTATCATGAACGAATAATGCGTTTATATTTTCGGTCAATTTGCACGGCTGTTCGAATCATACAATCGTACACAACACACCATCATGACATTTAGAGAATAGCCTCTTTCAAGAGCCCTGCAATATTATATAACACAAGTACTTCGCACATCTCTCCACTCACCTGCTTCAAGTAAATCACTTTCAGTTATGTTTATATACTCCCAGGAAGAGTGTCCTCATGATAGCTAGGGGTAGACTGTTGCTTAGCAAAGTCATACAAATGAATGTTGTGACTTTTTATTCATTATGTGTGCTACAGCGTCCACTAGGTTCATCTGCAGTGCTGTGTTAGTTGAAAACCGCAGTTAGTTCTGAAACACTAAAATAGGCTCAGGTAGCAGCTGTCAGTTTATGTGCATAGCCCACCAAATAAAGGTCGACCTCCAATCCATACATCCATGCGACGTACTATTGGAGACGCGGGAAATGCGACCTGGGCGAACAGGAGTCAGGTGATTTTTTAGTCTCCTCATTTCACTTCCTCACAGGAATGCAAGCGAGTCCAACTTTCACCTCAACAAATATCAGTTCCAGCCAGCCTCTATTAACAGAGGTATGCGCTTCTGTTGTGCCTTACACGTTCTGGAGACGTTTTTCCCCAAGGGTATCTTTCGACAGCGGTGAAAAATTCGCCTAGTCTGGGCCCAACCAATGAAATTTCATCTTTGTCCAACAGAGAACTGGAATTAAGAAATTTTGCTCGATTTGCTACTCCCAACAGCTGTGTTGGTCCTGAACGCAGAGCAAGCACACGAAAAAAAAATGTAGGCATAGGTCAGCAGCGTCGAACAGATTTTGTATTTCCCCAGGATTTGCATATGTGTACTTAAAACACGGCTGATGAAAAGTGAGTTTATGGGTGTAAGTTTCCTTCGATGTCACTGAATAACATATATATGCGTAATCTCAGACCGATGTAGATGCAACTTCATGAGTACATTTATAGTTTTTTTTTCAAGAAAGGTTGGTAAGGTGGACATTGAAGATATGCTGCTTATGGACGTAGACATTTAGGCTCAATCGGGACGTCGTTGGGAGATTTGTGGTTTGCTCTTTATGGCAGGATACCGTAACAAAAAGAGGTCAGTATGAATTTCAAACTAAATGATAAAAAAGCTGGGCAAGTGCAGAATAAAAAATCATAACAGGTAAAGCGATAATATTTCAGCACGATGTTCGTGTAGATATGATCGAATTAGTGCATGAAAGAGAAGTATTATCGTCCCATGAAAATATTGCACGTTGTAAGCTAAGGGGCTGGTTTGAACGGAGTATTGGTCCTGATAACCTCTATGTGACAGGGGAGGGTTTTCATGCACCAGCCGTGTTGCGCCTTCTGTCACATTCCACGTAGCACTTGTGGTATAACAGGACGTACCGCGTCCGCCGCTGTGGATTTGTATGACGCTGAGCATACACAAGGTTAGGCTGCAGGTAACGCGAACAAATGCGAGAGAAGAGAAGGCAGCTGCAGCTGTAGCTCAGTTTGTAGAGAACTTCGCGGGGCATGCTGAGATCATCGATTAACAATGTTCTCATTGGCGTCATTAGTTGCCTTAAAGTATGTCGTACGAAAATAATTACTCACTGAAAATTCTTGTCTAATGAACACTTCTCGAAAAAAGTAACTTTGAGCTATGCTTCCTTGGTTTCAGTGTCTGTTTGCCCCGTTCATGCCCTTGTTGACTGCTGGCGTCGTGCGTACCATGAATAAAAACAAAGAACAGTTTGGCATTCGGGTCTTGACTGTTCTTGATAGGGAGCCCTAAGTTGCTGCTGTTTACTGGTGTGAATGTTCTAAGCACTGAAGTACAGATCCTCTGCGTACAGATAAATGGCGCACGCAACGGAGGTAGTGGCGTAGCTTAAGTTTCGCGTACGCCACATGTTCAGTCAAGGGTGCCGCTGGGTACCGTTTAATTGTGCGAGTTGCAGTATTGAAAAAATGCTTGCGCATCGATACTTGCGCGGGAAAGAAAAAAGCGCAAACGAACAGCTCACACACGAGTTTATGTGCTATGCATACCGTCCCAAAGCTTCCGCTTGTCTCTGTATTGCGTTCACCTATGAAAACTCGTGCCGTGATTCGTTTCCCAGGCGTTGGGTTGCCAGACTACCCACGACAACCTCGCGGTGGTGGCCCAGTGTGACACTCTGCTGGTGGCGCTCAAGCCTAACGTGGTGCCTCGCGTGCTTGACGAAGTGGGGCCCTCGGTGCAGCACCGACACCTGGTCGTCTCCCTGGCGATGGGCGTCACGCTTGCCGACATCCAGGAGGTACGACGACGCACGACAGGAAGAAAGCGAACGCGCCTCGTGTTCTTTCAAGTAACCAATGAGTACTACCCGGTGGCGGGAATTCTAGAACGCAAAGTTCTAGAAGAAAGACTGTTTTTTAGCGTAAGCTACACTGGCCGAGGTTTACCAGTTTCGCGTGCATCCAGGAGAGCCGTGCTGCGCATGCGCGAGGAGCAGTGACGTCACACAGGTGAAATAAAAAAAGCCCTGTGTCGAAGCTGGGAATCGAGCCAGGGCCTTTGGCGTCTGAGGCGGAGACGCTGCCACTCCGCCACGACGGCTCGATGTTTAACCGTGAATAAAGGCGTAAAATAAATAAGCGCAAGTTGTCCGACATCAGGAAGTTTAATATGGAGAGAATCGAGCATGCTCTAAAGAACGGAGATAGCCTCAAAGCGGTGAAGACGAAACTAGGCATAGGGAAAAGCCAGATGTATGCGTTAAGAGACAAGGAGGGCAATGTCATTAGCAATATGGATAAGATAGTTAAAGCAGCCGAAGTAGCCGAATGGGGTGGGGCGCATATGGCAGGTTCTCTCAGATCATGAATAGCAGGTTACCAGTATCCCTCAAGAGAAATGTGTACAACAGCTTTTTCCTACCGGTACTCAGTACTCACCTACGGGGCAGAAACGTGGAGGCTAACGAAAAGGGTTCAGCTTAAGTTAAGGACAACACAGCCAGCCATGGAAAGGAAAATGATAGGTGTAACGTTAATAGGCCGGAAGCGGCCCGAGTGGGTGAGGGAAAAAACGCGTGTTAATGACATCCTAGTCGAAATCAAGAGGAGGAAATGGGCTTGGGCAGGGCACGTACTGCGAACGCAAGATAACCGCTGGTCCTTAAGCGTAACGGAGTGGATTCCAAGAGAAAGTAAGTGTAGCAGGGGGCGGCAGACGGTTAGGTGGGCGGATGAGATAAGGAAGTTTGCAGGCATAGGGTGGGCGCAGCTGGCAAAGTACAAGGTTAACAGGAGAGACATGGGAGAGGCCTTTGCCCTGCAGTGGGTGTAGTCAGGCTAATGATGATGATGAATGAATGTGCGCCTTTCATATATTAACTCTTCCGAGCCAGATGTCGCCGCACTTACGATACGTATATGCTGGCCTAGCAGGGCTAGGCCATCATCAATTTATTCGACATTCATTTCGTGAACGCCAATGTCGCTCATAACAGGTAAAGCTTCATAACAGGTCAAAGTAAACAGGTAAATCATAACAGGTAAATGTAAACATAACAGGTAAAGGTAATTATTACCTGTTATGATTACCTGTTATTCAGGAAATAAAAAAAGACTGTTTTTCAGCAGTGCCCGGGCGGGAACAGCGAGAGGGGAGGGCACACATGACAGGAGCCCGCAGGTAGGCTTCGCTGCATGCGTTCCTCAGGCCAGCTGTTTCGGTTTGGCGCGTATATACGGGGCAGGAATTCCTAATGGCGAGCTAAAAATCTCTGATTCTAATGAGGTGCCTACCTGTAATAATAAAAAATGTTTTGTTTCTGCTGAAGAACAAAGCGGCTTTTCCCAGTCAAAGGACCCGCTTCCAGCCAATAGCGTCGGCTAATTTTCATGGCCCTGCTAGCGTGGCAATGGAGGGATTGGCAGATGAAAGGGGATAGTCCTCTCCGTCCATGGTCAGGGATAGTCCCTTTCCTGCATTGTCGCACCGCCCCCTGCGTTGTCACGCTAGTAGGGTCATTAGAATAGGCCAACGCCATTGCCTTGAAGGGGGTCTTTTGACGAAGAAAAATCGCTTCGTTCTTAATTGCATTCTACTATAGCTAACACAGCTCTTCTCTGGTGTCCACCTTGGTGACAATGCTATTTCGAAGGCAACCCCGTCTTAACTGCCATATCCCATAAGAAGCACCGAACACTGGAAAATCCTAAAATGCCGTGACAACTACGGTGGACAAATGCTCCAAAACACTTTAACAAGGATTATAAACGACTGCAGTAGGTTAAGCATCGATATTGCGAAATTGCCCCTCTATGAGTTATAACAGTTGTCCAAAATCTAATGTACATTCTTGGATGATTTTTCTTGTTTGTGTACATATGTGCTCGTGTTCTTGTGTTTGTGTTTAGAACGGCATGTATAAATTTCTGTGTTTGCGTATGCTGACATCTAATAGGCTGATGAAATTGATTTCTTTGTAACTATTTTTCAGCATGTCTTTATGCTGCTTTCTGCTGCCGCAGTATTTTGGGGGCTAGGGACTCCTGAAGCCGTCGTAAAATGACTTTCTTTTGTCCTCCTGTACACCTGGGTGTATGAATAAAAGCGTATGCGAGCAAGTGTTCGGTGAAATACACTGTATTTCTAGTTCCGGGAAACGAATTCTTTCCGGCAGCTGAACCTATCACCTTTAAAATCGCGATTAGTACGATACTGCAAGTCATCGGCATCTGTAGCCGACAACTTGACTATGGATGTAGCTGAACTAATAAACTTTTTTCTTTTCTGGGAGAGGGGGGATATTGGAGAAATCTAACATCACGGCGCGCTCATTGATCGTATGCGGCGAAACGTCCGGAATCTTTCCAGGTGATTTGGCTCGATGATGGAGTCAGCTTTCATTTTTATATATCTTATTTCGCACATTCATACAGGCACGAATGGGCAGACTTCATGGGTGAATAAATGCGTCGGGTGACATTAATCTTTGTAGCAAAAGTGCGGCTAACGTTGCATTTGCCTGAACGTCGGGGAGGATAAACTGAGAGAGGCGATTCAGAGAGCTGCGAAGGCGGAGAAACTGAAATTACGCTGCGCAGAATAGGTGCGAGACGGGTGTGAAATAGATAGTGGTACGAAACAGGGCCTCCAAGGCGCACGTCTGCTGTGGAAAGATTAGCTTGCATGCCAGATCACTAGGTGCACGGGATCACCTTGAGGCAGATCATGGAGTGATGTGGAGTGTTTAAAATACAGGTTTTATTATGCACAAACAGAACCGATTCATAAGTCAGTCCTGCAAAGCATCAGATAGCTTATGGTTTATGGGGGTTTAACGTCCCAAACCGACTCAGGCTATGAGGGACACTGTAGTGAAGGGCTACGGAGATTTCGACCACTTGGGGCTCGTTAACGTCCACTGACATCGCACAGCACACGGGCCTCTAGAATTTCGCCTGCATCGAAATTCGACCACCGCGAACCCGGGATCGAACCGCGCATCAGATGGGTCGAATGGGATTGTCTTGGGTCACTTGAAAGAAAAAAAATGTAAATAACCGCAATGCAAACATCAAGTTACAGCGGCGAAGGACAACAACGAAACAAATCAATTAAAAACTCGGAGGCTCTGAGAGTTCTTAAAGCTCACGACTTGTCTTTGTATTTGGCCTACCTGTTGCTAGTTTATTACATGTGCGTGGAACGTATTAGTGAAGAGTTATTATACCATACTTAGTGAGGCTTCTAATTAAGATGGGGCATACGGAATTTCCGACATGCTGTGTCACAGACACTGCTATGCGCGGTCATTGCTCTTCGTATCCTACACACTAAGTTATGAAAATGGTAAGGAGTAAGATGGTTTGTAGGCTTTATGTAAATATGCAGTACAAATAATGGTCATGAAGTCCACAATAGAAGAAAGCGAGGTTTCAATGCCTGCGTTAAATGTGCAACAGTGCGTTGAACTGCTTTATGGAGAAAGAAGCTTTAATATGTAAGTGTTCAGCCCCATGCGAATAACCAGGAGGAGGAGTCGTTCCACAGAGCGTTTGTTTTGATGGTTTCGTTGATTTGTTCTTGCAAAATTAAACTAGCCAGAGACAACATTTATTTTGTCTCCTTAATTTATATTTATGCGCACCTGTGGTGAAAAAATTAAGTTATTTGGCCTTGCATTAGCCAAATTTTTCGCTTGCTAGCGTGTGTTTGTGTGCGCTGACGTCAGCACCGGAAGGACGCGCTATTCATTCTTAGAAGCGTGCACGTATTGCGGTATTCTGCGCAGAGCGCGCTGACAGCTTGGTGCACCTTTTGGCAACGCCGCAGCTGCTAAAGTATCTTTGGCCCAGTTTGGAGTTGCGATATTTATTCCATCTCAATTTCTCACGCAGTGAATCGGAACCTGTGGACGCTTGGCGACAGCTTGTAGACGTGTGTGGTAGGCTCAAAACCACTTTCTCGCGCTCCTAGTTTCCACACCACTGCAAGGAGTGAGATGGAACATGTCTCCATATTTCGTTAGATTCGACGGGCGACAACTGTCACTGGCCCCTCCAACCCACACGCACCCATCCATTCCGTGCAGAGGCTTCCCTCAGGTACGCGCGTGATTCGAGTGATGCCCAACACACCGTGCCTGGTGCACCAGGGTGCCAGCGTGTTTTCGCGTGGCGGCACAGCCAACGCCGACGACGCAAGCCTCGTCTCCAGGCTGCTGGCCAGCGTGGGACATTGCGAGGAGGTGCCCGAGTCGCTCATGGACGCCGCCACCGGACTCAGCGGCAGCGGGCCGGCATACGTGAGCAGCGCCCATTCTTTGCTTGTGCTGTGACTGTTTGTCAGGCCACTGCATGTGTCTAAACAGAAACATCGTCTATAAGGGACGACGAAGACACACTGTTACTTCAAGTGCGGCGGTTACGTGCGAGATGCTATGTCTCATTTCGCTTCCGTTCTGCCTGCGAGTGACTGCTACGGTTGGGCGTCGGACATGCATCGACGGCCTCCGAATGCTTCTTGGGAAGCTCTGAGCAGGGATTCCGGATGCAAGGGCAGATTATCGCCTGAACGCTGTGGTTGTTTACACTTTTTCGCCAACTTGAGAGTATTGCTTGAATGGGCATGTAGAGTCTGCGTCACCCTTGTATACATAGTGGTCAAGCAGTGTGCACCGCTCAATAAAAACTGAAATTAGAAATCAGCTGGTGGTTTCCGGTCAACGTTGCTTGTACCTGCTGTAATGAATGAGCTGTAATGAATGGCCTGTTAATTCGGTGGAAGAGCTGAAAAGTACGACATATGGTGACAGCAAGAACACCAGTGCATTTCCACGGAAGCCAGCGGATCGCAACCAAGGCCTGGAAAACAACACGCCTCAACGGCTGCCGCGCTTTGGAATGTGTGGACGGGACGCCAGTTTGCGTCGTTTCCCGAGCCCGTAAGCGGCGGACGCTACCGCGGGTGACCCAACGGACCCCGGTGCGGCGGGGAAAGAGTGATGGACAGCATCGCCGGCTTCGCTTGGAGGTCGGTTTACTGTTACGTACTTTCAGCGGAGCCGACACGCCGCAGAGGAGGCGCACTCAAGAACGGCGGTGAAACGGACCGACATGCCAGGAAGACCGTGGTTGCCTGCGGACTGCTGGTTGTGTTTGTTTTACGCGGTGATATACGTGCTCGCATCTGGGAGGCGGGTCTCCGTGGCGCCGAGTGGATATGTGCTCGTTGATTGGTCCGCGCCAATTCCCTTACTAGGGACCTGGGGAAATAGAGAGGGGTTAAAAAAAGCCATGGTTCAGGACCAGAGAGCATTCTTCTGAATCTCGCTAAGATTGCAACATGTAAGACGAAAATAAATTCGTTCTGTTACGAGAGCTCCTCTTCTCCGTGGTCTTTCAACGCCGAGCCGGTCTTCACTACCTTCGGCTCCGGCCCTACATCCGGAGTCTCGACAACTGGTGGCAGCGGTGGGATCGAGCCTGGCTGACCGACGGAGGACAGCACGCCGAGATCGCAGACTGGCAGTTGCGGACGGGTGAGTGTTGGCATTGCTTTTAGGGTACCAGGCTGATAAGATAGAGGTGTAATCTTTTCCCTGGCAAGGCCAGCCGCAGAAGCGTGATTTAAAGTACTTCTGGGTAGAGGCCACTGCATTGTCACACTGCTTGCTGTCAGTCATGTATTTGAAGCGGCTGCTCAAGACTCAGCTCGTGAGTCTGAGTGAGGAGTTAGCAGTGAAGATTAGCCCTGAGATGACAAAAGCAGAGATCATCGTGGCTATAGAATCTTCTGATGCCGAGAGTGGGCAAGTAGAGGAAGCATGGAATGAGATTCAGAGATGCCAAGCGGTTGAGCGAAAGCAACTAGAGCTGGAAGTGGAGAAACTTCGCCTAGAGGTTGAGTTCAAGAAGACGAGTGGTGTTCGAGGAGTAGAGGAAGTGGCACGAAAAGATCTTTACGATCTATCGAAACTATTGCAGCCCTTCACGATTGGGCAGGATATAGGCCTCTATCTCGTTAACTTCGAAAGAGCTTGCGAAAAAGCACAGTTCAGTAGCAGCTCTTGGCCGCGACGTTTGTTGGGCTTGCTGCCCTGCGAGGCGGCGGATGTCATCGCCAGACTCTCTGCAGAGGACTCTGACGATTACGATAAAGTGAAAGAAAGCCTTCTCAAGAGATTTCGTCTATCGGCAGAGGCTTTCAGGCAAAGGTTTCGGAGCCTTACAAGAAAGCAAGGTGCCAGTTACGCAGAGTTTGCCTATGAGTTGAAGGCAAATCTGGTGGAATGGATGAAAGGCGCCAAAGCTAATGATGAGTTCAGTAAGGCTCTAGAAATAATCACTATAGAGCAGTTTCTGTCCAAAGTGCCTGAGTCGATGAAAATTTGGATTCAGGACAGGGCGACAGTCAGCTCGGGGCAGGCAGCGGCCGAACTGGCGGACGAGTATGTCTCTCGCCGAGGAGTACGAGAGGAAGTTTTTTCCGCCAGGTCGGTTGAGAGTGGAAAGAGCTGGACAGAGCGCCAGTGGAAAGGGGTACCTAAATCCAAGAGTGGGACATCGGAGGCTAATTTAAAGCCTACAAAGGTTGACAGGTCTGAAAGTGAAACGGAAAGAAAGGAGGTTGATGACCGCTCAAAGAGAAAAATGTTTGAAGCGCGCAAGCCGCCCACTTGCTATAACTGTCAGGAAACTGGGCATATCGATGCAGGATGTCGCAAACCTAAAGTAGCATTTGCTTACGCATGCGATTCAGCGACTAACGACCAGCTTCTGAGACCATATTTATTGGATCTCATTGTGAACGGCAAGAAATGTCGGGTGCTCAGGGACAGTGGAGCAACGATTGACCTGGTGCATCCGGACTACATTGAGCGAACCCAATACAACGGCAAATGTTCATGGATCAAGCCTATACTGGAGGAAGCAAGCGTTTGCCTTCCAGTTGCTGACGTGATCATAATCGGGCCGTTCGGTGAGGTTCACACGGAGGCAGCAGTTTCCAACAAGCTACCACCCCAGTATCCTTACTTGCTCTCGAACCGAACTGATCGACTTCTAAAGGATGAAGAGAAAACCTTGACAGGAGTTGTTCAAGCTCTCACAAGAGCTAAGGCGCGTGCTCTAGCGGCTAAGTTAGAGACGGCAGAGCCGAACTCAGGGGAGGGGCTGCGCACACGTGACACGGGTACACAGCCTCAGACAGCGCAGAAGCGCGGACAGAAAGAGATAGAAGATGAGGAATCAAACAAAGATAATACCGAAATGTCAGAGCAACCGTTCGCTACGAACTCGGATGAAGAGGGGACTGAAATGGAAGGAGCTAATCAAGGCCAGCCAGGGCAATCAGGAAGGGAAGGATTGGATTGTGAAGGGCTGTTAGCTCTTCCATCATCAGATTCACTAGACCGAATTCTAGGAAAGGTGACCAGAGACGCTCTGATTAAGGAGCAAGAAGAAGATCAGACTCTCAAGCATGTGTGGGATACGGCTAAGGAAGGAATCGCTCGTAAGAATGTGAGATTTTCTGTGAAAAATGGAATATTGTATTGCCACTACAGTTGTGCAAAAGGGCGCGTCCTTGATCAGCTGGTAGTGCCGGCCAAGTATCGAACTGACATTTTGTCGCTTTGTCACGGAGCAGGTTGGTCGGGACATTTAGGGGTCCGTAAGACGAAAAACCGCCTGCTATCTGAATTTCATTGGCCGGGTTGCTTCAAGGACGTCGGAAACTACATCAGGGCATGCGACACTTGCCAGAGAGTGGGGAAACCACACGAGAAGTCCAAGGCACCGCTAAAACTGGTACCGCTAATATCGGAGCCCATTCGCCGGCTGGTGATAGACATCGTGGGACCGCTCCCAATAACAAAAGCAGGGCACCGATACTTGCTGACTGCGGTTTGTCCCGCCACGAAGTTCCCGGAGGCTATTCCCATCAAAGAACAGAGCTCAGTGGAAGTAGTCAACGCACTCCTATCCATCTTCGCAAGAGTAGGATTTCCGCAGGAAATTCAGTGCGACCAGGGCACCATGTTCACGAGTGTTCTAACTTGCGGCTTTCTGGAGAAGTGCGGGGTGAAACTAATTCATAGCTCTGTATATCACCCGCAGTCGAACAGCGTTGAACGGTGCCACTCCGTAATGAAGCGCATACTGAGAGCGCTGATTTTTTAAAAGAAACGCCAGTGGGATGAATGTGTCCCTGCTATGCTATTTGCTTTGCGGACAGTCACTCATGAGGCGACCGGATTCAGTCCGGCAGAGCTCGTGTACGGGCGGGCCTTACGCTCCCCTTTACGCTTGCTAAGGGAATCTTGGGAGTCAAAAGACAGAGACCCGACTGTAGTCGAATATATATTGGACTTGTTAGGCAGGCTGCGCCGATGCCGGGAAATCGCAGAAGCTAACATGAAGGAGGCTCAGACTAGGGCTAAAAGTTATTAGGATCGGAATGCGAAGTTGCGGTCGTATCAGGAAGGAGATCAGGTCCTTGTTCTGAGGCCATCCCGTAAGAATAAGCTCGAGGTTCAATGGGAAGGACCATTTAGAGTTGTAAAGAAACTTTCGGACACTAATTACGCCATTGAGCGGAAAGGAATGCGCCGAGATATCACGATATATCACCACAACCTCATGAAACGCTATGTGGACGAGGTTCAGACAGTCAATATGGCTCTTAACGCCAGTGAGGAACTAACGACGGACATTCCTCAGCTGGATGGTCCTGCCCAAAGCATTGACGCTGATGCCGTTATGGAAGTGGCAGCTCCTGCTGAGGGACTGACCGAAACGCAATGGGCTGACTTGCACAGTTTAATCTCGGAGTACGACGGCCTTTTTTCGGCGACACCTGGGAGGACAGCTCTCATTGCTCATGACATAGAGCTAACGTCCGACGTTCCAGTTAAGTTGCGGCCTTACAGAATGGCTCCGCGTCAGCAGGAAATGCTAAAGAAGGAGGTGGAGCGTATGCTTGAACTGGGAGTTATCGAACCGTGCGAAAGCGCCTACGCGTCTCCTATGATACTTGTGGAAGTTCCGGGAAAGGACCCTCGTCCTTGCATAGATTATCGGAAGCTTAATGCCATAACGAAAGATCAGACGTACCCGATCCCAAACGTAGAAGATCGGGTGGAGAGAGTTAGTACTGCGAACTATGTATCCACTTTGGACTTAGTTCGGGGGTACTGGTAAGTACCGATGACCGAACGGGCTAGCCAGTATGCCGCATTTGCCACACCTGCGGACACCTTTAGACACCTTGCGTTAAGTTTCGGCCTAAAGAATGCACCATTTTGCTTCTCAAGGCTCATGGACCGAGTTCTAAAAGGCGCAGAGAGTTACGCTCTCCCCTACTTGGATGATATAGCTATATTTTCAGCTACATGGGACGAGCATCTTTCTCACCTGAAATACATTTTCGACCGCTTGAAGAGGGCAGGGCTAACGGTGAAACCCGCGAAGTGCCAACTCGCACGAGCCGAAGTGAGATATTTGGGACACGTAGTGGGGCAAGGAAAGAGGAGACCAGATGACTTGAAAGTCGAGGCAGTAGCTGAATTTCCTCAGCCGCAAAACAAGTCCGGAATAAGAGCATTCCTGGGGCTTATGGGATATTATCGAAGATACATACCCCGCTACTCTGAACTCGCCGCTCCCTTGACCGACGCGCTGCGAAAAAACGCGCCAGAGAGAGTAAGTTGGAGCCAGGAAATGGACAGGGCTTTTCGGGCGCTCAAGGAAGCGCTGTCCAGCACCCCTGTACTGCGTGCTCCGAGATATGACCGACCCTTTATCGTTCAATGCGACGCAAGCAACCGAGGGTTAGGAGTGATTCTTTGTCAGGAAGACGAAAACGGCGATGAACATCCGGTGCTCTTCGCGAGTAGGAAGCTCACGGCGAGAGAAGAGGCCTATAGCGCATGCGAAAAAGAGTGTGCATGCCTGGTTTGGGCATCCCAAAAGCTTGCCTGCTACCTCTACGGAACCCCATTCGTCTTTGTGACAGACCACTGCCCGCTCACATGGCTATCTCAAATGTCAGGCAAAAACCCTCGACTGCTAAAGATGGAGCCTTGCACTTCAAGATTTGTGCTTTAATGTGAGGTATAGAAAAGGAAAGGCAAACGCGAACGCCGATGGCTTGAGCCGTGCCTACTGATTCCTAATCTGCCTACGCTGAATATGGGAAAATCCTTTATATCTCATAATTGTTAGTGTTATGTGTTGTTGCACTTAAGTTTTGAGGAGCCTACGTGTCTGAGTGAATATTTTCTTTTTTGTAGCGATAAGACAGCAGTAGTGTGACAACGATCGAGAATACAATATCGGGCACGAACTTTCTTATCATGCAACAACAGCCTGGTTGCCTGAAAGCTTTTGCTGGCGCTTGCTTGTTCTGTGGCGCCCGCTTTTGCAATTTATGAGCGGCCACCACTTGAAGGAGGATACAGATCTCTCACGTCGAGCAGCTGACACTCCTCGCCGTCCGAGATCTTCCCGTCGGCGGAGGAGCTGTAATGAATGAGCTGTAATGAATGGCCCGTTAAGCCGGCGGAAGAGCTGAAAAGTACGACATATGGTGACAGCAAGAACACCAGTGCATTTCCACGGAAGCCAGCGGATCGCAACCAAGGCCTGGAAAACAACACGCCTCAACGGCTGCCGCGCTTTGGAATGTGTGGACGGGACGCCAGTTTGCGTCGTTTCCCGAACCCGTAAGCGGCGGACGCTACCGCGGGTGACCCAACGGACCCCGGTGCGGCGGGGAAAGAGTGATGGACAGCATCGCCGGCTTCGCTTGGAGGTCGGTTTACTGTTACGTCCTTTCAGCGGAGCCGACACGCCGCAGAGGAGGCGCACTCAAGAACGGCGGTGAAACGGACCGACATGCCAGGAAGACCGTGGTTGCCTGCGGACTGCTGGTTGTGTTTGTTTTACGCGGTGATATACGTGCTCGCATCTGGGAGGCGGGTCTCCGTGGCGCCGAGTGGATATGTGCTCGTTGATTGGTCCGCGCCAATTCCCTTACTAGGGACCTGGGGAAATATAGAGGGGTTAAAAAAAGCCATGGTTCAGGACCAGAGAGCATTCTTCTGAATTTCGCTAAGATTGCAACATGTAAGACGAAAATAAATTCGTTCTGTTACGAGAGCTCCTCTTCTCCGTGGTCTTTCAACGCCGAGCCGGTCTTCACTACCTTCGGCTCCAGCCCTACATCCGGAGTCGCGACACTACCTTGCTTGCAGGTCTATGCGGCTTTACTTCCGCGCTAGAGTTGCCTATAAATGCTAGAAGCTGCAAAGAGGCGTCGATTTAAAGGCAGGGAAGTGCGTCGCTCGAGTGCCGTACACAAGGGTGAAGCAGGGATTGCTCAAAAGACACGAAAGAGAGCGCATAAGAAGCCATGGAAAGCCCACAGAAAGACGTTTGCTGTGAGGCTTGCAAAGGAGGTCATGACAGAAATGGCAGACTTATGCAAGCCGCTATCCTTTACTCTTTTCCAAGGGTACAGGGCAAGTTTTATCGCCCGTAAGAGCAAGAAATCACAAGTGCTTAACCTGATTCATTAACGAGATGTGCAGAATTTTCGGAACAATACAGCGAGCGTCCCAAAAGACACTTTTTCTCATATGGTGATAAGCACACTTAAAGTGTCGCGAGTAATTCACTTTGTGTAACGCTTCTACCAACCATAATTACTACGTCGCATGAAAGGCAGGTTTCAAACATTGGTGTAGAATATTACGTGCTCAAGCTCAATTTACTGATGAAAGCTGGTAGGACTTTTAATACGCGTTGTGACGAAGTTTTATGGTTCCTTTTCTTTTTTGAAGCTCAAAAGGATGAAAACTCC
>JARKHS020008742.1:0-26204 GCA_030143305.2 Amblyomma americanum | reverse complement strand
TGCGTCGCTGCCCTGTGAACGCAGGCGCTGCCACCGGTAGGGCTTGTGCGGCGCTAATTGCTGTCCCGAGCAACCTCTCACGATCAAATGTTAATTTAGCTGCCACCTCCCAGGGTGGTCAGTTTGCTCACAATCCGGAGGGCAAGTTGTGATGACGCCACATTGCAAGGTCGCGGGACATTGGTGGCACGCCAAGGTTGCTTCTCCGGCGGGCAACCTTGAGCTAAAAGTAGAGTGGTATAGGATGGCCACTTGGGCCACCCTACACCACTCTATTTTTCGCTCACAACATCGACGCCGGACTTTTTGGGTAACGGGGCCTTCAACGCTATCACATTAAAATAGAGCATGCAGTGAGAAATTTGCCTGGAGTTGCTGGTGTTTCTTACGGTCTCAGTGGCAGTTTTTCGTGTGCAGGACTGCCTTCATTTGCTTTAAGACAGCCTTGTTCCTGCTCAGAGTCACTTTCCGGAACGCCATTCACTGAGTGAACGACATTTTTCTAATGGCAACTAGGTCTGACGGGCAAGCTTTTGTAGAGTGTGAAGGACAGTGTGTTTCAGGGGCCAAGTTTTCTTGACATGCCACCTGCTAGGCGTTAATGCCTATCTGAAAAAGGCAAATTAGTTTCTTAATATCAATACAAGTTATCTCAAAACTCTTATTTCGGCGGCAATATTGATAATTCCAAGGCCTGTAAATTGGTGCTTCAGACATAGCAAGAGTTAACTCATTACGCAGTTCATGTATGCTCCATAACATATAAGCTGTCCCTTGTGCATCCAAAGAGTTTATCCACCTTCCCGGAGGCATGGCTTGCATATCGGATTATGCAGGCTATCGTACAGACTCTGATGAGGCTTATGAGGCTTATTCTACATGCCATCACGACTTAGTTATTCATCATTCGTCATTTGCTTCCTTTTTCGGTGCTGTTGTAATTTTCTGCATAAAATTGTGTTTTATAATTTAAGGTTCATACTTCTCTTGTTTGGAAGACAGTAGTAAAATTTCTTTTCGTTTTCTAACACCATGGTTTGAACTGTGTAGATTAGCCGATTTTTATGTTCTCATTGTTTATTTCCCGCTCCCCTCTATAATGGCACGGTGCTTGAGGCTACCGAACATAAGTACGTTGGAATAAGTGCGTGTTCACCTAAGAGATTAATGTGGCAAATTAGCCGTGTTTGTACGTAATTACCGGCACAACACTGGACAAAAGTCGGGGACAGAGTAGAAAGACGAAGACCAGTGCTTAACCTCCAAGAATTCTTTATCGCGAAGGCTCCAACACTTATACGCGCGTATGCATGCCGATCGAGCCGTGGTCATCGTCTACTCGTGCCTAAGTCGGTGCGTTCTTTTTCGGAGAGGGCAAGGAGGCGGATCTAAAAAAACATTAAAAGAGTTCTCGTCAACAACTCTAACCAGCTTTTAGAATTCGTTAACGAAAATACTGGCAAGCGCCGCTAAGCCTCCTCAGTTATCATGGGCCTATTTTATTCTTTACCTCATAACCTACTTGTTGAGCGCGTTGAGCATTCCATTGATAAATTTTTTACATTGCATTCTAACACAGATCTGGGGTTACTGTCAGGAGTTTTTAGAGCTTTTGACCTTTAATCTACAGTCAACGTATATCTAGTTTGAAGATATACCGCACCCGCAAAATCAGGAGGTATGCATTGGGTCCTGCATAGCCCAAGTTATTAGTGACTTAGTTCCTCATATCGACCGTCTCCTTTTCAATTCCTTCGTGAAAAAGTATTTTCTTAAGGTCTTCCGCTTTGCGGAAGATTTTTTAGTTGTTTTAAATTTTGACAGGCCGGCGATTGAACGAGAAAGAAGCCAGGTGTTGGCTGCTTTTCAAATGCTGATGAACCCCCTTGGCCTGACTCACGAACTCCCAGTCAATAGCCAAAATACATTTTTAGACATTCGACTTTCTTTTAAATGTGACGGTGTCTGCTGGTGCTATCAACCGCGCGCCAACAAACCACTTCTGCTTTTCCACTCCACCCACTTTTTGCTTCAAGAACACTCTCAGCAATGCTTACCGGCATCTTGCCTCAGAAGCGTTCAACCATCAAGCCAAAAGACTGCTGAGTTCCGGATACCCTCATTATTTGCTCGTTTCAGTTGCAGACAGCGTCCTCAAAAAGATGCGCGCTGAGGTGTCAACGTGTGACGCCCATGCACAGCGTAAGCAGAAGGTAGTTATTATACCTTATATATGTCATACACTGTCACGCAGCATGAAAAAAAGGCGGCCCAGCGATACGACGCGAAAGTCCTGTTTACTCCTCCTATAAAGCTGTGAAAGCTCTGCAGAATGACTGACTCGGAGGCAACCCAGCAACGTGACTGTTGCAAGAAGCACAGGCGGCCTTTCGTTGAATGTGCAGAAAGCGTCGTTTATCAATTTTCTTGAGTTGGGGAAAAATGTATGTTGCTCAGACTGGGAGATGCTTGACCTGCAGGTTAAGAGAGCACGCAGTCAAAGTAAGAAATGCGCGTGAAAGAGATATTTTGATTATTTTCTGGCAATTCATTGTCTGACTTGCAAGGATTGTTCCCTTGGGCTTGAGCGTGCTGCTGTCGCCAAGAGAAGCAAAGATCGCATCACACGTGAAATCACAGGATCAGAACTGCTATGTAGTGTGGGGGAGGCCTGCGTAAGCTCCAGCTCTATTGCCCTTGCCGAAAAAGAACTCACCATTTACGCACGCGTTTACAATGTTCACGGTTGGACCGGCATGCATATATGCGTTGAAACGTACGCAATAAAGAATTGTTGTAACTTAATCGGTCATCCTTGTCTGTCTACTTGGTCCCCGTATTTTGTGCGCTGCTGTTCTCTTAGGAGAATTGTAATGTTTAAATGAAACCTTTACGTTACTAGCCTTTGTCAGGATCTCGAGTTTTCCATTGATAAGTGCTAATTTATGTGGCTTGAGTTTAATAAATATGTATGAGGTACCAGCACTTTTCTCCTATATCATCATACTCTGACTTCTACACGCAACTTGAAGCTACAGTGAGCTGAATTGTTAATAAAATTAAAAACCTCATCATCGTAGGTTACAGTAGCATAAACATAATGGTTATCACCGACAGTTCTTGTACTAATTACGGTAACTGTTACTTTATTCACTCTTTAGATTGCGTCTTTACTTCCTGAACTCGAACAGTGATGCATGGCTCCAGTAAACCCATTGACCACATGCTGTGCAATAACTCTACTCCTGTTAAAGCTGCCGTTAGGCATAATCAAATTACTAACCGTTATACGTCTTCTTCCTAATAGAAAGTCCGAAACAAAATATCTCAAAATGGCCCTACCTTGAAAATTTTGACAAGTTCGGTCATAAAGTCGCCGAGTCGTCTGACGTGACTAAAGACAGCTGCGCAAGCACGGCGTTCCTTAAACTCTATAAAAATAAAGGCTTGAAATAAACCAATACACTCTCTGCCTCAATGAATTAGTATACTGCCCCTAAAGCCCTTGGAGCACTAACGGCCTGCTACGTTCTATCCACAACAAAAATAATCTACATAAGAAGGTAGAATTGCAGAAACTTCACCTTACACTTCTTTACCATGAATTAAAAGACTAGCGCACATAACAAAGACACAGACAAAGAAGTAGACAGGACGAGCGCTCGTCCTGTCTACTTCTTTGTCTGTGTCTTTGTTATATGCGCTAGTCTTTTAATTCATGATGAAACACCAACTAGCCCAGCTTTCCGCCTTGATCACTTCTTTACCTTTTTTAAAATGTGCTACAAAATGTTTTCCCCTCTATTACCAAAAGTAAACAAACTCATGATCAATCAATCAGTTCATTTCGCACTAAGAAAAAGGCTTTACAAGTTGATACCGGCCAAATCCTGATTTGGCTTGTATGGCACATATATTATGTAAAGAAATAGTTTTTAAAGCCAGCAGCTGCAGTAAAAACAATAAAAGCATTAAGGAATTTCCAAACCCGAACCACTCTAAGCCCTCAACCACATCTCTTAGCGCCAGAGATTAAAGTTTCCACAACAGAATCGACATTGACATTGCCTTCAAGTGGTCGAACTGAATTGCCTCGCTATATTTGCTATCCTCGTTTTTACTTCACCCAAAATTCCTAGGTGAGGTTTGTCAAATAATAAATGATATTAAATATAGTAGTGCTCGTATAGGCCTTATTCTCCCTCTGAGATTAAATTTATTTCCCTGACATTTCTCAACCTTTTGGCCAAGTCAGTAACCAAGCGCTTCAAGCTGACTTTTTCACCATGCAGCTTAGGCGTCGGAAAGTCGCCCCATTATTAAAAAATGCGACCGTGACTTAGAAGATAATTACTACCATATAGTAACTTTTAGAATAATTCATGGGGTTATATTCACCGTCTCATTGAATACATTGACAAATTTAACGTGTTATCATTCGTCAGTTTAGATTAAGGCCTAATTACTAAACCAAACGATCATTATGTGAAAGCACTTAATATATAGAGAGCTACTTAGACCATGGCTAGCTTGATGGGGCAGTATTTTCGACGTTACTAATGGATCTGAATCAATAAACTATAAAATTTCTGCCCTAAAACTTTGATCTCTTGGTATTGCTAGCTCTGCTAAAACGTTTTCTTTAAGCTACCTTGCTGGCCGCGTTCAGATCGTGCAGGTTTGTGATGTATTGTTTGATCTAAAGGTAAATAATCAAGGCGTGCCACATGATTCGACACTGTATCGAGTACTCTCTTTAATACACATTAATGCCCTAGGGAACGGCTTCAACAACTTTTTGTCTACTATTTGCGGATGGCGCTTTTGTTTCATCTGAATTCACTCTGACTTCAAAGCTGACAGATGACCTTAGCATTATCATTTCAAGGTGTAAACTAAACCAATTAACAATAAATCTCAACGAAACCCTATTTTTGGTGTTTCGCATCATGATGAAACTTGGAAGAAATACCTTGACGCAAATAAATTCACAAACGCAAAAGAGACAAGGAAGAAACGGACAGGCGCCATGCTTGTCTCTTTTGTGTTTGTGAATTTATTTGCGCCAAGGTGTTCTTCCAAGTTTCAAAATGCTAAACCAACTCGCTCGGCAACATGCCTTGCTGAGCTAATGTCACCCCATGAACCAACTAATTTCTCCTACCGGAGAACTTCACAAGCTCCCACATTATTTATCCATCTCATACATTTTCTTTTCTTCGCGTTGTACTTCACTGTCAGCTCAAATTTCACCAGCATATTAAATCACTTGCTAAATTTGGTTTCGAATTGAGTGTATTGATTAACACAGGTAAATTCTCACTGCACATACGTGTAGTGAGAATAATTTACTGGTGTTAATCAATGCTCTTTATTTTTTTTCTTTCATTCAGAGTCATCTTCCATATTGTTCAATATACTGAGGCAATACAGGCTCAACTCACCTCACCTTCAAAACCAAGTGGTGCGTATCATCACAATGAGTACCCCCGAGCGTCGATATCACCGACCTCACAAATTCTGGTGTACTTCTACTCTACTTATATATCGCCTACGGTGAAATGATGCCCCTACCTGTCACGTGCATGCCCACAACTTACCTAACTTCAAAACATCAAACACAAAGTGAACAAGTGAAGTGAGCGGACAGCGCCAGGGTATTGGCCAACGTTTCGCAACAAGACTTGTCTTCGTCAAGATTTTTGGATAATGGTTTGAGTGGAGAATAGAACGGAGAAGGATAAGATATCGGGATAATGGTAATCTACTTTTATCAAAAGCTCTCACGTAGTAAGCAGACAATTGCATGCTCGTGCACGTGTACTTGGAAATCATCACCCCACATGTCGAAACCTTGCCCTTCCCTGTCATCATGCAAAACCGCATTGGAACAATACTTGTTTGCGCGTCGAATATAACGTTCCTCTTACTCTACCTTTTATTTATACTGTATTTGTATTGTTTTAAATGTAACTGGAATGTTATTTTCGAATCTTGCTATTTTAGTTTTCTAAAGCAGCATATATGTTGAAATCAGTTGCTGGGCGAGTTGGTACTTCATGCTAACATTCACAGCGCAAGACGAACACGGACACGAGGGGAGACACCACAAAGCGCCGACTTGGAGAAATTGGAGAGATTGGAGAAAGAATATGACGGTATTGCCGTACATGCACACCATCGCCCACCAGCTCAAAAAAATAGGAAAAAGAGCAGGAGTTCATGTGGTCTTTTCCGCACCTGAGAAACTCTCTAAACTATGCAAAAAGGTGAATTCCGCCGTCTATGTCAGCAATTCCTGCGCTGTTAGGCACAGGCAGCCATTTGTGAAGTGCGCGAGAAACGTGGTGTACTCGATTCCATTGCCCTCCGGACGAGCCTACATTGGCCAAACAGGCAGGTGCCTCAACGAGAGGCTCATGGAACATAACAACAGCGTCATCGGGGCATCTCGTCATCTCGGCATACACTGCCGTGATTGCCAACAGTGCAAGGAACGTGGTCCTTCTTTGGGAGGAACCACCATCCTTCACAAGTACATAAGCAAAACAGCCAGGGAGATTGCTGAGGCTGGAGAGATTGCAAAAAAAAGGGATCACTGTGTCAGCACTCCATCATTGCTGTTAAGTGATAAGGAGCGTCATATCTTGCGAATTTCAGAATGAGTATTATGGCTTCGACGTTCTTGTGCGCGTACTGCTTTTTAGGTTTTTTTAGCTTTTTGTTTTTTCCTTTTTTTGTAGTGTGCAGAAAATGATGTGTTCGCTTGCGATGTGGCGCCGCTACCAGATGCTCATGATTGTAGCTTTTCGTTGCTGCGCATGCCCGCTGTACACCATATATAGTCGCTCGCACAGCAATAAACTTTTGTTGAAGTCGGCGCTTTGTGGTGTCTCCCCTCGTGTCCGTGTTCGTCTTGCGCTGTGAATGTTAGCATATATGTTAACACTGACACCTTTATTCGTTCTCTAACCGTCTCAATTTGATACGATGTTTGAATCTTGCTAGCGACCCTTTTTTGTATAATAATTCATGCTTATTTATTTTTATCACTTGACATGTGGCATTTTTTATATATTGACAGTTTTCCTGACAGTTTTTCATTTTAGGACCTCCAAATTTTGTATGCATTCGTATTCCCTTTTCATTTATATGATTTCTGAAATAAATCTGCAATCTCCGTCATTTCGATATGAACATTTAGGCGTTCCCTGAATAAAGCTGGTGCAGGTGTGCTACATTTTGCACACACAATTGCTGCCTAATTTTACATATATTCCAATAAACTGTGCAGAGGTATCGTTTGCAAAGGCAAAACATTGCGACGTGACCTCTAAGTGTATTCGTTACTTTCATTCCCTGCTCTGCGTATTTATATGACAAGCATTAGGTTTCACTACTAGACTCGTCTTGTTAAGCATCCCCGTGTGAAAAGCTCACGAAGGGTGCAATTAGTAGAGAAGGGCTGTCATAACTATAATTAGCATGATCTGAAATGCAATTCCGGTTCCTTGTTTCCCTTCACACTAACAATGCTGTGATATTTAAGGGAGTTAAGGACGTGTAACCAGCGCAGCCATTCCGTTACGTTACACGGAATTTCTTCTGCTTGCGCAGGTTGGTACTTGTTTTAAGGATTCGTGTCAAACTGATCTGCATGTTTTTCCGGTTCCGCCACAGACTGTGTTTGCTAGCGCAAAGTCGCAATGTGTCAAGCGTTCTGAGCGGCGACGCTTTGCCCAATTTCGTAGTTATGCTTTTTATTTTCTCTTGTTACTATTGCGTGGGGATGTCGAGTTCAATCCAGGACCCGATATGCAAGATACATTAGACATGCTTTTGGAAGGACAGAATGAAATTAAACAGAAGTTAGAAGCTATTGAAGCGAAGCAGGAGGAGGGCATGACTGCATTACATGACCTAAAGAAGCGAATCGAAAGCTTAGAACAAACTATCGAAGAGTTTGAAGGTATTAAATCGAACATAACCGCCTAGAGGAAACAGTGTGAAGACACCTAACTGTGCTAAAGAACTTAAAAAGTCTGCGATTTGCAAAACAGAAGTCGGTGCGGCGTTCTAATTTGCTATTGTACAGAATTTCTGATACAGAGACTAATGAATCTTCCGAAATATCTGAACGATACCTCATGGAAATAGTGTTTGACCTTGATGTAGGCACCGTGCACACCGTAACACTGATCTTCACTAGGTGGATGGATGCCGCATTCCCGCTTTCCTAAGTGGGCGCAAGTGAAGCCATCAGAAGTTCAGTGACATGTCCCGGAAGTTCGATATCTGCTGTGTATTTCAATGCAGAAAGTCGCGCCTCTCGCCCTTCCGTTCTCAGTTTTTCGCGTGTTTTCGTGTAATACCTACTGTAATATTAAAGGAATAAGCAAGCTCAATGCGAGAAATCAGTGCATTGTTCGGGGAACCCTCTAATTTCAGATAAAACGAAGAAAACAAGCATACAGGTCTCACCATGCCGCGGCAAAGGGGTATGTGCATTAAACACTATTTTCTTATCTGGTTCTTTTCTTCCGAGCGTAATTAGGAGACGTAGTGGAATAACGATGCGTCTAGGTCATCTTAAAAACAAATTTTAGTGTAGCAAAGAAAAGGCAATGGCGCGGAAATCCTGACACTCGAAGAGCCACTCGTTATACAGCTGCCGCAGTTTCAGTTTCGGGTTGGTGGCGGACAGTGTCTCTTCTCATCGATGGCAGGTGATGTTTATCGGTTTAGTGTGTCATTTACCTTACAGATGTGATTTTAATCTAACTCTATAGCACAGCCACGTTTCACCAACACAGCACGAGAGAAACGACTGACGAGAAAGAAGAATGCAGCAGCGCATGTGACGAGCGCTGTTAGAAGTCAACTGCATCACGAATAAAAGCCCATGCATTCAGGCGTAATTTGCTACAGTACGAAACATTACTTGATGCACTCCGTCGAAAAAGTAGTACCATATACCTTTTGGGCGTGTTAATGTGAACCAGCAGAACACCGACGGCACCCCACCAGATTGTGGCCTCGCCCTCAGTCCAGTTCGGTCTAAACATTATTCGGTGAAATGTCACTGCAAAGTCGGCTGCCTAATGAAGGTTTCCACCTATTTCTTCTTAAATTTATCCCCCATTGATGGTATAACTTGGGCTTAGAGCGCGACAAAGTGCCATCACAACAAAGAGCAGTGTTGGCGACGCTGGAGCAACGGGACGACACAGAGCTGAGCAGACGAGGCTCCGAACGTACTGTGTGTTTAAGGGAAAATAGCGCAAAAGACGGGGACAAGAGAAGAAAACAACAGGACCAGCGCTCCGCTTCTTCTCTTGTCCCCGTCTTTTGCGCTATTTTCCCTTAAGTATGTGTCACCAACTCGCCCGTCTTGCCATTGTGTTGTACTGTGTGTAGTGACGTTCTGTCGTCTGATAGTGTCGTCCCATAGAGATGCAATGGACCCTTACTTTTAAAACTTCTTCCCCGAAGACTTTGCTGCTCTCCTCATGCAGTTGACGGTGCCACAGGTAGGCATTGTCAGGAAAAAAGACAAAAACGTGGAAAAGACAAAATGCTAAATGGAAAACGAAAACTAAAGCTGAAAAACCGTGCTGAGGTCCGATTTCGTGCATTGCCAAAGGCTGACTTCCGGAACAAGCCGCCCAACTTCCGGTGGCTTCAATTTCTGGCGTCCGTTGCGGCATCCAGTCCCCTAGTGGAGATCAGTACATCGTAATAGCGCGCAGACTAAGGAAGCACCACAAAGGAAGAAAAGGAACTAGAATCGCTAAATTTGCTTCTTTCAAAGAAAAAAAAATCTCACAGAAGGGTTACCACTGTGTAACGCGCTGTTCAGCGACAGCTATTTAGGCGTTTAGTTTTGGGCATACCTGGCGCACTGGTGCAGTGGTCACGTGATGCACCTCTGGACTGGCAGGCGACAGTTCCAAATAGAGCCACCCGTAGACTTCGGCGACCCAGGTTGACCGTTGCTTAATGTCACGTGAGATTAATTTGACATGAACGTCACATGACCGTGACTCTAACACACCCACCGGTTACACAGACGGCGTCGAGAAAGCCAGGGATTGGTGTTTAACAGCTATCATTGCATAACAAAGCGTCATAGCCAACGCGAAGAAGTTGGAAGGGCAAACTGTTCGTATCTCGGAAGATTTCTCGGAGCTTACACGTCGCAAAAGGAGATTCCTGCGGGATTTTTCGAAGCTTCATAAGAATGAAGGCACTCGCGTAAAGCTTCAGTACGATATGCTGCACCTGAATGATAACAAATATGCGTACGACGAAGGTCTAGGACAAGTGGAGAGTGCATGGTACAAGTCGGTATCGGTATCTAACATTTCTTTTTTGTTTGTGAACTGCCGAAGCATCAGAAATAAGGCGGAAAATTTGGAAAACTTACTGCGCATGTCAGAGCCCTCCGTCTAGTAATCTTTCCTTTCACATTACATTCTTTTCTTCTTGATTTCAACTTAGATTCATCAACTTGTGTTTACTGATATTCTCTGACCTGTTCCTCTATCTCAAGGCCTACCCGCTGGTCATGAGTGACTTTTACTCTGGTCTGCGGTCCGCCTAAGAAAGCAGGTGACTCAGAAAGTGCCACGCTTCGTAATGTGACCCGGGGCGAGCTGGCCTGTGTTTGCAGCCACTTACATCAAAGAGGTGGGCGAACCCACCCTAGATAAAAAGCCAGAAACCTCCCACCGTCTCCTGCCTTTAGTCTCCAGCCAGCTTCGCTGCCATAGGTCGGCACCGTTCAGATCGTTAGCGTCGCTTGTTAAATCGAGCGCGCGGGGTGTGGGCGGTGCGAAGCGGCCGCTGCTGCTGCCGTGATAGGTCAAAGATGCGCCTTAAAAGCGGGCAGATAGAAAGAAGGCACCATAAACATCGCCGCAACTGAAGCGCGCGCTGTTGTACCGCGCATGGCACGACGCGTAGAGAGCCCGTAAAAACGTGTCTCCGCACTATGGGTGGGATTCTCCTTTATGCCACGCGCCGTACCTCCAAGCACGCATACGACCTGGGCGAAGCACGCCTTGCGGCGGCTAAGCCATTTTGCAACTAGGCTCGTTCCGTTATGGTGACAGCGGGGTCTCGTTATGACTTGGAATGCCGCCGGCGTTAGAATGCCTGTTCGCACGTTCCCAAGGGCGTGGTAAATGCGGGCAGAGGTTGCAGAGACACCGCCCACAGTATGTATAAGCAGTCCACGCATGGCGACGCATTTTAACACCGTTCCCGGCGGGTCTGCTTCTTGCTGCTAGTGGAGTAGGTGAGTATTACGTTCCAACAGAACCAAGAAGTGTTAGTTTGATTCGTGTGGAGTTTTGGTTTGAAGAAACAATAACTTTTTGTTGCAGAAACTAAGAACAAACTGCGGCATTAAATGCCTATATTTGTCGCTTCTCCATGTTCGTTGTTCGCGTCTTCATTGCTGCTGCTAACATTTAACGTTTATTTATTTATTTATTTATTTATTTATTTATTTATTTATTTATTTATTTATTTATTTATTTAACAAATACTGAAGGCCCTAAATGGGCCCTAGGAGCAGGGGTAAAAAAGCATGCAGTATTATGGATACGAATTCATCGCATGAACCGCACGAAACTTAAGTAGCAAGAAAATTACAATGAGATATGTTGAACACCGAGAAGAAAATACACACAACTACGAAACAGGACTATGAAAAAGAGGCCAACAATTTGTCAATAGTATCAATAGACATATTCAGATGAGAAGGCAGCTTGCTCCATTCCACAAAAGCACGTGGGTAAAAATTATAATTAAAGGCATTAGCTTTTGCTTGATATGAAGTTAAAGATTGTGCATGATGTCCTGGTGGACGAGTTCTAAGGGGCGCACGGTTAGGTTCTGGACACGTAGCAAGTTTGTTATTTTTAAGCAAGAACAGAAATTTTAGTCCCTGGATTTTCCTTTGTGTTTGCAGTTGTGGGATGGAATTTTCTTTTCTTAAAACGGAATGAGAGCCAGATGTGCGATACATTGAGTTTAACGTTCCAAAGCACCACGGAGGCTATGGGAGACGCCGTGGTGGAGGGCACCGGAACTTGATGCGCTTTAACGTGCACTGACGCCGCACAGCACATGGGAGATTTGCGTTTCTCTGCCATCCAAACGCGGCTGCCGCGGCCGGGATCGGATTCCACGACTTTGGGTTCAGCAGCCTAAAGTCATAGTTACTGATCTACCGCGGCGGGATCTGCTAAAATGAATTCGTCCAAAACTGCTCGACTGTAGTTCCCATTATGGATTGTGTATTAAACTACAACCTCAAGTATAGCGTTACATTATTCTGAGATGAATGCTTTGAGAATTAAATTTCTCATGCTTCGCGAGCAGAACTCAAACTGATGGCATGAAATCTCTTCAGAAAAGATACAACGCTTTGCACATGACTGATATTCTACAAAGTTTAATTTTGCAGCCTAGAACTCCATTGGATCCCTTCAGTAGTGATACGCATTCGGGGGAACTTCCTGAATACTTTTCTAATGCGGATTCTACCCACGGCAATTGCTCAGCGGCTTAGGAGTGCGGCTGCTATTGCCAAGGTCACGGGTTCGATCGAAGCCGCAGCGAGTGCTATGTTCGCGCCCATTGAAGAACCCTAGGTGATATAAATTAACCTGAAGCCCTCCAATACGGCGCACCGCTTCGGGGCTTTAAACCTCGCAATATACAACTTAGCTTTTTTATTTTTGTTTTTAAGTCGTGTCTGATGTAATTCCTAACGATTGCTCTATTACTTAACACATTTTCATACTTCAGCTATGTGAGTGTAACCTCGTGGTGTGATGAAACTTTTCCCATCAGACATCAAACTGCCCAGTCGAAGTTAAACATTTATTACACAAAGAGAACTAACCATTAGGTTTTGTTCTTTTTTACCCGCCATAATATGTTTCGAGCTCCTATCAACGAATCAGTGAAATATCTGAATACAAAAAAAATTGCTCAGCTTTGATATTTTTCACCTTTATGTGAAAATAAACGATATTACAGCGGCTAAAGAAGCGTCAACCGACCAACCACCCATGGTGAAAAAGCGTCAAACGCGCAGTTACATGCTGCCGCACTTCCATCCTGAGAGCGACCGCGAAAAACAAATATTCCGTGGCGAAATACTAGAGAAGCCTCAAGGCAGAGCATTCAATTTCAAAGCGTAGGTGATTGTCCTCCTTCCGAGCCGAAAACTGAATTGTCTCTGGAAGTTTTTCCGACAACCGCGAAGTAAAAAAACAAAAATAAAGAAAGCTTAAGGCGCCTCGAAGGACATTCAGGGTTGGGGAGCCTCGAAACGCCCCAGCCTGTATTTGCCACGCTCCCTGGATGAGAGAAACGTTCTTTGAAAGCGACGTCGACGACGTCGCATGCCGCGTTATTTATCGGCGCACTTTCCAATTTTCTGGATCGTTAGCGGGTCTCCGCATCACCCGTCACCAGGGCCTAACACACGAAACATTTGACGGAGGGATAGAAGTAGAAGAAAAAGAGAGGCAGGGTGACGCGAAAAATAAAAGAACAACTAAGCTGGTAATAAACCTAATGAAAGCAGGAGAGTAGAGAAGAAACGCGGCTCCTAACGACTCTCCAGATCAGCGCTTAACCCACAGAGGACAGGGATCTTATATTCATGAGCGCCCTGCATTCTCAAGCAGCGTCTTGGTTTCCCCACTGAATGGTTCGCTGAACCCACGGCTCATCTTTAATAAGACGTGCCAGGTGATGCTATATAAGTAGAAACGCCGTTGGACTTAAGTTCGATAATTCCGGATGCGGTCATCATCGTGGTTCTGTTAGGACATTAATTCTTTCAGGAGTCATTAATTACCTGGATCGAAAACAAATATTTTTCAACTTAAATACTGTCACGTAGTGGTGACGGCAGTCGAAGCAGCGATGAAGACGGACGAAAGGATCTTCTAAAAGAACTGTTTATTGGGCTGACTTGCACCCAAAATGGACTGAATCACTCGGCGGCGGCGAAGCGACAAGCGTGCACGGCGGTCGTCGAACAGAATGCCCGCCGCTGTCGGCCGTGCTCAATTTAAAGCTGATAGCGAACATTCGAGATAAAGGTCGCAAAGTTACTAGAACATTCCGGAACAACGTAGAATCAGCTTTGCCTGGCTGCGATCAATCGAGATAAATCTAGTCGCGTCTTGCGTCGCAAACAAAGCGATAAGGTGGTGTCGCGGCAGATTTGAAAAACGAATAAACACTGCAAATATTCGCGGCATTACTCCCCTCTCAAAGAAGCATCGACCCGATGCATTAAAACAAATAATGCGACTAGTAAGGGAAAAAAAACGGATCTTGCGAAAATAGAGCATGGAAATGCAGCGGCCTTTAGCGCGCATAATACGGCTTCAGACGGACTACATGGACAACTTCTGGTCGTACGCGGCGTCGCTGGGATGCAGTCATTGCGTCAGGGATGACTTCATAATCCAGTTCACCCAGCCGACGAAGAACCTTGTACGGGCCGAAATAGCGGCGCAAAAGCTTTTCACTCAATCCACGGCGGCGAATGGGCGTCCACACCCAGACTTGGTCTCCTGGCTTGTATTCCGCGTTGCGTCTTCGTAGGTTGTAGCGTCTGGCGTCGGACCGCTGCTGATCTTTGATCCGTAATCGGGCAAGCCTTCGAGCTTCTTCTGCGCGTTGAAGGTAGGCGGCAACGTCGACGTTCTCTTCTTCTGTAACGTTGGGCAGCATGGCGTCTAGCGTGGTCGTGGCATCCCTGCCATGGACGAGCCTAAAAGGCGTCATCTGGGTGGTCTCCTGCACTGCGGTGTTGTAGGCGAAGACGACGTAAGGCAGGATGACATCCCAGGTTTTATGTTCGGCATCGACATACATAGCGAGCATATCGGCGATGGTTTTGTTCAGGCGCTCGGTCAGTCCGTTGGTCTGCGGATGGTATGCAGTTGTCCTCCGGTGGCTGGTTTGGCTGTAGCGCAGGATGGCTTGCGTGAGTTCCGCCGTAAATGCTGTTCCTCTGTCCGTGATGAGCACATCGGGGGCGCCGTGTCGAAGAAGAATGCACTCCACGAAAAATTTGGCCACTTCTGCTGCTGTTCCGTTCGGTAGGGCTTTCGCCTCGGCGTAGCGGGTCAGGTAGTCGGTCGCTATGATGATCCACTTATTTCCAGATGTTGACGTTGGAAAAGGGCCAAGCAAGTCCATGCCAATCTGCTGAAAGGGTCTTGAGGGAGGTTCAATGGGGTTCAGAAATCCTGCTGGTCGTGTGGGAGGAGTCTTTCGTCGCTGACAATCTCGGCATGTTTTCACATAGTGTGCGACATCGGCAGACAGTCGGGGCCAGTAATACTTGTCTTGAATGCGGCGGAGGGTGCGAGTAAACCCGAGATGTCCAGCTGTCGGCTCGTCGTGTGAAGCCTGTAGAACTTCTTCGCGGAGACAAGTAGGTACAACAAGGAGGTAGGCTGTTTTGTTCGCTGTAAAGTTCTTCTTCACAAGGACCTCATTCTGCACACAGAAAGAAGACAGTCCTCGCTTGAATGAAGCGGGGGGTGAAGAAACCTTGCCTTCCAGGTACTCGATGAGGCCTTTTAGGTTGGGGTCCGAGCGTTGCTGCTGAGCAAAAGAGCTTGCGCTGATGGGTCCCAGGAAGGCGTCCTCATCGTCGTCCAGCGGCGGTGCATCTACAGGGGCTCGTGAGAGGCAATCGGCGTCGGTGTGCTTTCGTCCGGACTTGTAAACGACGGTGACGTCAAACTCCTGGAGACGCAGACTCCATCGAGCGAGTCGGCCAGAGGGATCCTTCAAATTGGCAAGCCAGCAGAGCGCGTGGTGGTCGCTGACCACCTTGAACGGCCGTCCGTAGAGGTAGGGGCGGAATTTCGACGTAGCCCAGATGATGGCAAGGCACTCCTTCTCAGTGGTCGAATAGTTAGCCTCGGCCTTAGAAAGGGAACGGCTTGCGTATGCGATGACCTTCTCCAGCCCGTCACTTTTTTGAACGAGAACGGCGCCTAGTCCCACGCTGCTTGCGTCGGTATGAACTTCAGTATCGGCGTTTTCATCAAAATGCGCAAGGATCGGTGGGGACTGTAAACGACGCTGAAGTTCTTTGAAGGCTTCTGCTTGCGGCGCTTCCCATTTAAACGGCACGTCTGCCTTCGTCAGTTGGGTCAGGGGCTCGGCGATGCGCGAAAAGTTTTTCACAAATCGTCGGTAATATGCGCATAGTCCGAGAAATCTGCGCACTGCTTTCTTATCGGCCGGCGGTTGAAACTGTTCAATAGCGGCTGTTTTCTGCGGGTCTGGGCGTACTCCTTCCTTGCTAACGATGTGGCCTAGAAACAGCAGCTCTTCGTAGGCAAAGTGGCATTTCTCTGCTTTCAAGGTTAGGCCAGACGACTTGATTGCGTCTAGTACTGTTCGAAGTCTTTTGAGGTGCTCTTCAAAGTTCGAGGCGAAGACAACGACGTCATCTAAATATACCAGACATATTTTCCACTTCAGGCCTGCCAGCACTGTATCCATTACTCGCTGAAACGTCGCTGGTGCGGAACAGAGACCAAATGGCATCACCTTGAACTCAAACAGCCCATCCGGAGTTATGAATGCTGTCTTCTCGCGATCTCTTTCGTCGACCTCAATTTGCCAGTAGCCGCTCTTGAGGTCCATCGATGAGAAGTATTTCGCGTTGCAGAGGCGGTCCAGTGTGTCGTCGATGCGGGGGAGGGGGTAGACGTCCTTCTTTGTTATGTTGTTCAAGCGGCGGTAATCCACGCAGAATCGAAGTGCGCCGTCTTTCTTTCTCACTAGAACAACCGGTGCCGCCCATGGGCTGTTTGAAGGCTGGATGACGTCGTCGCGAAGCATTTCTTCGACTTGGTCCCGGATGGCTTGTCGTTCTCGCGGAGACACACGGTAGGGGCTTTGACGGAGAGGTCGGACGTGTTGATCCGTTATAATGCGATGCTTGGCAATTGGCGTCTGTCGCACCTTCGGCGATGTCGAAAAGCACTCACTGTAGTTTTGAAGCAGATTGCGGATCTGGTCTTGTCTGTTCCGGTGCAGGGCTGGGTTGATGTCGAAAGTGGGCGAGTTCTCTTGGTCAGGCGGATCTTCTGCGGAGGGGTCGGAGAGGGCGAAGGAATCTCGTACGTCAGATATTTCGTCGTAGAAAGCAATCGTCGTTCCTCTGTTAATATGCCGGTATTCTTCGCTGAAGTTAGTCAGCAGTACTTCGGCCTGGCCATTGCGGATATGTGCGATGCCTCTTGCGATGCTGATTCCTCGGTCTAGTAGCAACTGCATGTTCCCCTCGATGATGGCTTCAGTGTTTATGGCTTTCGTGGCGCCTACGGTCACGATGACGCTTGAACGGGGTGGGACACTCACTTCTTCCTCCAGGACACTTAGGGCAACGTGATTTTCCCGAGTTTTCATCGAAGCGATGGCTTCGTCCGTCGAAAGCGTGATCAGCTTGGATCGCAGGTCGATGATCGCCTGATGCTCATTAAGGAAATCCATACCCAAGATTACTTCGCGGGAGCATTGCGGTAGCACAACAAAGGTCGCAGGATAGGTATGTCCTTTGACAGTCACTCGCGCTGTGCATTGTCCTGATGGCGTAATGAGGTGGCCCCCAGCGGTGCGAATTTGTGGGCCGTCCCAAGCCGTTGTGACTTTTCTGAGCTGCGCAGCGAATGTTCCATTCATCACCGAGTAATCGGCTCCTGTGTCGACTAGAGCGGTAACTTTCCGGCCGTCGATAGTCACTTCTAGGTCGGAGGTCCTGGCTCTTGCATTGCATGTCGCTCTCGGCGTCGGGTCACGGCTTCGTCGCGTATGCGAGTCACGGGTTGGGCGTGTGGTCGAAGCTCCTCTGGGTGGCGGCGTCGATTTCAAGGTAGCTTGCGTCGTGGTCGAGGTTCTCATTGTGTGCGGCGTCGGTGCAGCGAGTGTCGGTTCTTCATGCGGCGTCGCGGGTGCAGCGTCTTCATGGGGCGTGGTCGGTGGAGGATCTTCGGCGTTTAGCTCGTGAGCAACCTCACCTCCAGAGGTTGCTGCCTTTAGTTTCCCCTACGGGGGCTGGGCGACCTTCCTCGTACCGCGGCTGCGTAGCTGCGGCGTGGCGACGCAAAGCGCGAGGTTGACGGCGATGGTGAGCGCGAAAAGCGGTTCGGCGTGTACTCTTCTCGACGCAGGTACTCGTCGATTTCGTGCGGACGTTGTCCGAAGCGTGGTCGTTGGGCGTTAACGGCAAATCCTCGAAGACCGATACGTCGGTACGGGCAGTGACGAAGAATATGGCCGGCCTCACCGCAATGGAAGCACAACGGCCGGTTGTCGGAAGTCCTCCAGGCGTCGCATTTCCTGGGGCTTGAGGGTCGGTCATAGGCTGGGCGGGCGGGGGCTGGGAGGCGGCGTTGTGGACCAAGTGGCTCATCTCGGGGAGGACGTGGGGGTTGTCGTTGGGGCTGAGCAGTCCTTACTGCAGCGGCGTAGGTCATGGCCTGGGGTTCTGTGGCCGTCGGGGTGCCAAGTGCCTGTTGCACTTCTTCCCGTACCACGTCCATCAGAGTCGATGCTTGTGGCTGTGGGGAGGATGGCAGTAATCGGCGTAGCTCCTCTCGGACGATTTCGCGGATAACGTCCCGCAAGCTGTCGCTGGTGGTGGCCGGCGTGTCCGAACGGATTGCATAGGCAGAGGAAGGGCGGTTGTACTGCCGAGCTCGCACGTCGAGGGTCTTCTCAATCGTGCAGGCTTCCTGCATGAATTCCTCGACCGTTTTTGGCGGCTGACGGACGAGGCTGCCAAAGAGTTGTTCTTTTACGCCGCGCATTAAGAACTGAACTTTCTTTTCCTCGGTCATCCCGGGATCGGCGCGGCGAAATAGGCGCTTCATCTCCTCGACGTAACTGCGGACGGGCTCATTCGGAAGCTGGATCCTGGACTCGAGGAGTCGTTCGGCTCTTTCTTTCCTCACGACACTGGTAAATACCTTCAATAGTTCTCTCTTGAATAGCTCCCATGTCGTAAGGGACGACTCGTAGTTTTCGTACCACGTGCGTGCGGAGCCATCCAATGAGAAAAAAACGTGTCCAATCTTTGCCGCATCATCCCACTTGTTGAATGACGCCACGCGCTCAAATTGATCCAACCATTCTTCAGGGTCTTCGCCTAGGGATCCATTGAAAGTTGGCGGCACCCGCGGCTGCTGCAGTATGATCGGTGTCGACATCTTCGGCGAGATTGCGGTGCTCGTAGCCGCGTCTTTTCGCTGTCTTGTGCGGTCCGGCAGTTTCCCAAACTCAGGCTCCTCTCCCTGGAGACGTCGGCTGGCTCGCTGAGCTGCTGGCTCGTCCTCGGGTGCGAAGCGCTCAGGGCTGGCTTCACGACTTGAAGGGGGCGTCCGGAACATGGAAGGCTACCCCGCACCTCCACCAGATGTCACGTAGTGGTGACGGCAGTCGAAGCAGCGATGAAGACGGACGAAAGGATCTTCTAAAAGAACTGTTTATTGGGCTGACTTGCACCCAAAATGGACTGAATCACTCGGCGGCGGCGAAGCGACAAGCGTGCTCGGCGGTCGTCGAACAGAATGCCCGCCGCTGTCGGCCGTGCTCAATTTAAAGCTGATAGCGAACATTCGAGATAAAGGTCGCAAAGTTACTAGAACATTCCGGAACAACGTAGAATCAGCTTTGCCTGGCTGCGATCAATCGAGATAAATCTAGTCGCGTCTTGCGTCGCAAACAAAGCGATAAGGTGGTGTCGCGGCAGATTTGAAAAACGAATAAACACTGCAAATATTCGCGGCAATACCATATCCAGGCCTCGTGAAAGCCAATCCGCAAGCTTTTTTATGAAATACGGAAGTGATTAGTTTTTTTTACGCCCATGTACAAACTTTCTTACAAATTATTCAGATAGTTAGAAAGTGTAATATTAAAAAACCAGGATTTACGAACTTCGCACGCTAGGGATCGTGGAATCATTTTGTGATTCTAAGACACACATGACGCAGAAATTGGAGAAAAAAATTCTCTCCGCCTAAAATTGTGAAACTTGAGGTAGAAACGTCGATGCTTTGAGCACTGTGTTCCGCTGGGTTGGTTAGCTATAGAGTATGTTATTTGCAAGGTAAAGGACACTAAATTGTACTGAAGCAACAACTTAAGTGGGTAGCTAAAAACTCTCCGAGGAAAAGCTTCGAGTTCGCAAAGTCCACGATCGCGCACGAAGGGCCTTAAGGGGTAAAAAGTTCTCCGAAGTTGGGTCATTGTTCTTCGCTGCTTCATAGGTGTGGACCGTATACGAGCTGTAAACTTCGGCTGCGGCGAGGCGTCAGGTCGTAGATGCGCTTACAAAGGTCGACAAGCGCTATACACTGTTGGCTGCTTTAGTTTACTTTCTTCGCTGAACGTAAAAGCGCAAAAAACAAGGGCACAGAATAAGACAGACAACACGAGCGCTTTCTTTCTTCATCTATATTTAGTTGTCTTGCATAGTTGGTTACCTTTGTATCGCTCAAAATAACGTAACGGGATGAGAACATAAAAGGCCCCATTTCAAAACTTGCGCTTCAATTCCAGAGTCCCACATGTACAAAGCACATGTATACCACGTGTTTCAGTGAACACACACAAATTTATAAAGACAGGGAGTTAGAAATTAATTCTTTTTTGGAACACACTTTCAGCGTCTACGGACGTCAGTTCATGCATAAGTGATTCTCAATGGGTTGGTTATTAACAGATAATCAATAAAAACGCTTAAAGTAAGACGGCCTGGTTATTGGTGCCAAAGGGGATTTCGAAGCCATGGACAAGTCGATGTCATAATAGATTATGGAGCGAAGAAAAAGTAATTCCCTAAACTAGAGCAAAGCGAAGATATGCGACGCTTTTTTTTAGGTACACAACAGAAACTGAGTGCCTGAACGAGCCCGAGTCTCGGCACAAACGCAACGTCCACAGATCACGTGTTCAAGTGCCCACGGCGCCCAATTGGAACTGCGTGCACTGCTGCAACACGTCATACACATTGTTCTGGTAAACCTTCTGGCTAAATGAAAAGAATGGAAAAGCCACCAGCGAATGCGTGGTAGTTGTTTCTTCGAAAGCGACAAAGCGAAAGAAAGTACGCGTCATGTACGTTGGAGTAGGCAGCTCGAATCAGACGCTGTAGTCATTTCAACACGTTTTCAGTGGACATTGCATTTCCGTGAGTGTGTGTTGTGCTTTATGACCCATAGGCAATTAAAGCCATCATGCACCCAGTTCAAGTTATAGAGAAATTGTTTTGTGCGGAGTTTTCCAGAAATATTAAAATCATCGGTGGTGAAGCCTCTAACATTTCTTCGTATTACTTCGTGATGGCACAGGGGAAAAATTTTATAAATGGCTAATAGCACAAGCTTTAAAGAAAGTCAGGTAGCCTCTACAGCCATCCTTGGATGGGCGTGGATGTTGAGCATCCAGAACATTGCAATTGCAGCCAGCTTCCTTAGCTCATTAAGCACACAGTTTCGCTCTTGTGCGAAAAAAAGAGAGAGAAAATAGGCCAAGGTATTTCGCACTAAAGAGCTTTAGAAAACAACATTTTTTATTGAAAAGTTGATACAGAGTCATCTTGTCTATGGCTTCGAGCTTCCCATTGGCACTAATAATGAATCTGCTGCAGTTAAAAGATAATCAGTGAATTTTCGTTATGTATCGATCTAATTTGGATGGTTTTATATTAACTGACTCAGGTCCGCCGTGCCTGAGAGCATGTTCCTGAAAAGGTTTTCTTTCTATTTGGAACTATATATTCTTAGGAATTTTCAAAATTTCACTGAAATACTCGGTAATATTGCCTGGAAAGAAAGGTTGGTTTGCACGTTGTATTTGTGATTTATTGATGGAACATACACCATCCAATTGCCTATATAAGTGAACAGAAACGCCTGAATGGCCATGACTGATTGACTGACTAGCCGGTCGATTGAACGATTAAAGGAACGGTTGATTCATTGGCCAATTATCAATTAATTTTCAGTGAATCGAATGCTTGATTCACTGCATGATTTTCTTGATTCAATGGGTGTTTCGATACAATGGCTCAGTGAATCAGTTCATAACTGAGAAATTAATCTGTCGATTTAGTGAGTTGTTGATTATCGATCGATCGATTGATCATGATGAATGAAAGAATGTTTCATAACTGAACGTAAATTCCGGAGCTGCGCCAGCAAGCACGAAGCATGCACTAACGACCACCGTTTTCTATCGTTCCAGAAATACGGCGCAGTGGCCCCTCGTCTTCACACGAAGGAGTGAAGTTGCTTCTCAAAGTTTCGCCGAACAGACAAACACAACAAAAGAGAAAGGAAAAAGGACACCAAGGAAGTCACGGAGCAAATAGACGCGTCAGTCTGTGTGCGTGGTTTTTTTTTTTTTGTTATTGCGACAATGTGCCTGCTCATTTTCTCTTGGCGGTTCCAGAAGCTATTTGCGCAACACTGCCTTGACTTACCCGACGTCTCCAACTTTCTCTTTATTCGTTTTCTTCTTAGCAAGGCATAAGCACTGCCATGTTCTCCTTCTCTCGCACTAACTCAGCCTACAAATAAAGAAATAAAAAGCCTGAGCCCTGGATAAATGACGATCCTAACGAATACATAAGGAAGCAAACCAGTGAACAAAGAAGTCCCACAACCCCGGAAACGCCCAGACGCTAAGCCGCGAAGTCGATAACAAAACCCAGGAAACCAACTCGTAGGCCTATATATACAAGGCTCAAGGAAAGCGAAACAAAGAATGGCTACAGGGGGTACGCAAGCGTTTCTTTTTTTTTTCCTTTTGCCTTTGAAACATACGGGCTGCTGAGAACGCTCCCGGCGTTACTCGCCTTAATGAAGCCGCTGCTGCCGCCGCCCTGACACAAAGCCACTAGAGCGAGGAGTTTCAAGGAGGAGGCCCTCTTCCCAGCCTGATTACTTACAGCCCCGGGGCGGCCCGGGCTGGGTTGTTTTGGAGGTGTGGTGCTTTCGGTGCCGGAAAATGCGCGCCCCGGCCTCTTCCTGCCTTCTCAGCGCCTTTGCCCCCTCTCTCTCTTCTCCTGTGCTGAGGCTCCAAATTAAACGCGCGGTAGGCCAATCTAGCTGTTATGCCGAGTCAGGAGCGCGTTGTCGCATTACAGCTGGGTGACAAAACGCGCCACTGCGCAACTGTGCCGTCGGCTGCAAGCAGGGGTGTCGTTGGTCGTGTAGTGAGCAAGATTCCAGGGAATCCGGCATGACAAAAATTAAAGAAGGCTATTTCAATTTTCACGTCTCAGGCTTTATTGGATTTGAGTAAGGCTTGTTTTCCTCTCACATTTGTAAGAGAAAACATTCGCAGGAGCACCTAATTCCATTGTGCGTCCGCAGTACGCATTAGCAGCTGTTGATGTCCTTTGACGTCACTTCCGGTCTTGTGACGTGACTTCCCTCTAGCCAATGGGAATACCCCGGCCTGGTGACGTAGCTCCCCTCAGACCAATGAGCAAATGGGAACACTCCGCTTCGCTGACGTCACTTCCGTACAACGAATCAACGAATTTACCTCCCAGCGACACATGCTCTTCCCTCTGAGGTTCCAATGCTATCTAAAATAAAAGTGAAAGAGAAGTTAAGTAGCAGTTGCCACGAATGTGGAGAGCGCTACTCTGAAAATAACTCACATGAAAAAGCAAAATGTAGCCGGCTTTGGTAAAATTAACAGGAAAAAGAAAGCGAGATACGTCACCGTAGCGAACGCCACCCCGAATTGACGTTAAAACCAGCTCAGGAAGCTTTCTTAAGTTCGCGCCAACATTCTGAAGTGTAAAATATGAACCGAACGGTATACGGTAATCGATAAAAACGCCCGGTCTCTTTGCATTTCGAATACCTGAAATGACGTGAATATTCGGCACTAATCGAACATCCTGGCGCGCACTTATTAGCGCTTGTTTTCTTCGCGGGCAAGGCTAGGCAATCTTAAGCCACAACTGCATTGGGGCTTCGTCCGGTGTGCTCTATAGGATCGCAATTTTTGCATGCATTTATTACAGGACGCCATATTCTAACAAGAGAACATGCAATATTGTTACGTGCCAGCAGTTCATCGGCGGAGCGTCGAACCGATGGAGTGCAGCGGAGCTCAGCTGGACAACGCTACTCCAGCTGAGACGGCAGGTCCCGAACGTAGTTTTCCTCCTCTCCAGCTGCCCGCCTAACTTCACCTCCAGGGCAGCTACAGTATTTTCTGTCCTTTCTTTTCTTAGTCTTGGTAAGGATTTTTCATTAGCGGGGGTATAATTATTGGCCTATGACCTGGACTATAGTTATTCTCCATTGCATGGGAATCATTAAGGAAAGAAATCCTGGTTTTCTCACGGACGAAGGCTGTGCTGACACTTCTGATCTCGCTTAACTACTGAGCCAAGCGAATGCATTTAGAACTTCACGTGTGTATATTGTTAAACAAAGTTACCTATTCGAGGATTAAAATAAAAAAAACGCTGTTCGGAAAGACGTATCTGCACTCCATCGTTAGATATTCATCACTACATTCGAAGCCAGTTTTCCGTATTTTACTCTGCCCCTAAAAGAATTAAATATTCGCGCACCCGCAATTTATACGCAAAGCCTTTCTTTTTACTGACATTTCTGAAAAGCGCGCCACTTCTTCAGCTTAATTATGTTTGAAAATTCTTCAACTCTGCTTGAAAATTCTTCAACTATGTGCCGCCGCGGTGGCTCGGTAGTTATGGTGCAAGGCTGCTGACCCGAAAGACGAGCGTTAGATACTGGCCACGGCGGTCGAATTTCTGTGGAGGCGAAATTCTAAAGGCTTGAGTACTGTGCGGTATCAGTGCACGCTAAAGAACCCCAGGTGGTTCAAATTATTCCGGAGACCTCCACTACGGCGTCCCTCATATCCCGAGTCGCTTTGGTACGGTAAACAGCCATAAACCAAACCAATCTTCAACTATGCGCTTACGTACCCACGTTTTCAAGCAGCGCGGAGCGAAAAAAAAATCGACTGCGGAGTTTTCGAGTCAGTTCCTTTGTTTAAATTGGCTTCTTGAACAAGGAAGACTAGTCACTGCAAGGTTTCGTGAAATTAGCTACGAGGATTTTTTGCAGCCTTGAACGAAATACATTTCACGGAAATGCTTAACTAAATATGCCTCCCAAGCGGTGTCTCTGAATGTGTAAATACCCGTAGCATAGTACATGCCCAAAAGTCATACAGAGATAACTGCTATGCCCGTGGCAGCAAACAATTTGCCTTCGTTCTGGACAGCACTCTGAGTTGGGAAATGATGAAATACATTTTGATACACAACACACCGAACTGTCGTTCAAGTCTAGCGGGGATACGTCTGTGAATTGTCGACCAGCATTTCAAAATTGAATGCAGGAAGTGTCATGGCATTGCCATAACCATTGTTCTGCTGATTCCTCTATTGAGTTCTGGCCCTGTCTCAAGGCTATGGCGAACATCTGTATTATAGAACTGGTCCTTTCAAGCTGACGTGAAAGTTAGTTTTAAGAGCAAATAAAACACACGCAGAAGTAGTCAACAGTATAACGGTAAAATGGAACAAACGGCGCAGCTGCAAGTCTGGCAACATATAGGTTAAAATACCAACAGTTCTTTCATATATATTGAAACTAATGGAAGGACTCCAATGTTCTGGAGAAAATGAGCAGGCTATTTAGACTGCAATTTAGACGGCTTTAGGCGGTTACTTGGAGGCTCATCCCCGAGTAATAATTTTGTGCGAATCAGGATAAATTGCAGATAAATCCGTCTCAAATAACGACGTCTTTTTTACTGATGAGAACGGCACCAAATAAGAATACCTAAAACTGAAAGCGCATTTCCCCATTCGTCTCAGATTGGTGCGGACATAGGTCTGACAATGAAACCATGCGCGTGGCACCCATTTCCAGTCTTTAGTCCAGCGAGTATTACCTCATAAAAACGGTATCTGTAATCTAGAGCCCTTCAACCGCTTAAATAATGCTTTTGAGTAGTGTAGTTTTTTTTTCTTGGTCAGTCATCAAAGCGGACGCGAGCAATCCATTTACTATTACTGGAAAAGGCCATTTCTTACGAGGCCAAACACGAAACGCAACCAGAATAGCACCAGC
>JARKHS020008741.1:0-25139 GCA_030143305.2 Amblyomma americanum | reverse complement strand
ACGATTCGCACGTGAAATCAGCCACCGCATCGGGATGCGCTATAAAAGACCGTCCACAACAGTTCTTCTCCAGTGGGCACGGCGTAACCAGAGAGATCATGTCGCTCACGGAACAATTTCTGTTGCTTCCCCAGGATTTGCTGCTTGCAAGCGTCGCTTCATCGTACAAAGCAAGCTCATCGATAGTGCTCTTCTTGCGTGACGTGGAAGACAACCGCCCCCTTTTCCTCGCCTTCTGCCATCGCCCGACCATAAAGTACGCTACGATGCGCACGTGAGATCAGCCACCGCATCGGGATGCCCTATAAAAGACCGTCCACAACAGTTCTCCAGTGGGAACGGCGAAACCAGAGGGATCATGTCGCTCACGGAACAATTTCTGTTGCTTCCCCAGGTTTTGCTGCTTGCAAGCGTCGCTTCATCGTACAAAGCGAGCTCATCGACAGTGCTCTTCGTGGTTGACGTGAAAGACTACCGCCCCAATTTCTTCGCCTTCTGCCACCTGCCGACCACAAAGTGCGCTACGATGCGCACGTGAAATCAGCTACAGCATCGGGATGCCCTATAAAAGACCGTCCACAACAGTTCTTCTCCAGTGGGCACGGCGAAACGAGAGGGATCATGTCGCTCACCAAACAATTTATGTTGCTTCCCCAGGTTTTGCTGGTTGCAAGCTTCACTTCATCGTACAAAGCAAGCTCATCGACAGTGCTCTTCGTGCGTGACGTGGAAGACTACAGCCCCATTTTCCTCGCCTTCTGCCACCTGCCGACCACAAAGTGCGCTACGATACGCACGTGAAATCAGCTACCGCATAGGGATGCCCTATAAAAGACCGTCCACAACAGTTCTTCGCCAGTGGGCACGGCGAAACCAGAGGGATCATGTCGCTCACCAAACAATTTGTGTTGCTTCCCCAGGATTTGCTGTTTGCAACCGTCGCTTCATCGTACAAAGCAAGCTCATCTACAGTGCTCTTCGTGCGTGACGTGGAAGACTACCGCCCCATTTTCCTCCCCTTCTGCCGCCTACCGACCACGAAGTGCGCTACGATGCGCACGTAAAATCAGCTACCGCATCGGGATGCCCTATAAAAGACCGTCCACAACAGTTGTTCTCCAGTGGGAACGGCGAAACCAGAGGTATCATGTCGCTCACCAAACAATTTATGTTGCTTCCCCAGGTTTTGCTCGTTGCAAGCTTCACTTCATCGTACAAAGCAAGCTCATCGACAGTGCTCTTCGTGCGTGACGTGGAAGACTACCGCCCCATTTTTCTCGCCTTCTGCCACCTGCCGACCACAAAGTGCGCTACGATGCGCACGTGAAATCATCTACCGCATAGGGATGCCCTATAAGAGACCGTCCACAACAGTTCTTCGCCAGTGGGCACGGCGAAACCAGAGGGATCATGTCGCTCACCAAACAATTTGTGTTGCTTCCCCAGGATTTGCTGTTTGCAACCGTCGCTTCATCGTACAAAGCAAGCTCATCTACAGTGCTCTTCGTGCGTGACGTGGAAGACTACCGCCCCATTTTCCTCCCCTTCTGCCGCCTACCGACCACGAAGTGCGCTACAATGCGCACGTAAAATCAGCTACCGCATCGGGATGCCCTATAAAAGACCGTCCACAACAGTTGTTCTCCAGTGGGCACGGCGAAACGAGAAGGATCATGTCGCTCCCCAAACAATTTGTGTTGTTTCCCCATTATTTGCTGCTTGCAAGCATCAATTCATCGTACAAAGCAAGCTCATCGAACAGTGCTCTTCGTGCGTGACGTGGAAGACTACCGCCCCCATTTTCCTCGCCTTCTGCCACCTGCCGACCACAAAAGTGCGCTACGATGCGCACGTGAAATCAGCTACCGCATAGGATGCCGTATAAAAGACCGTCCACAACAGTTCTTCGCCAGTGGGCACGGCGAAACCAGAGGGATCATGTCGCTCCCCAAACAATTTGTGTTGTTTCGCCATTATTTGCTGCTTGCAAGCGCCGCTTCATCGTACAAAGCAAGCTCATCAACAGTGCTCTTCGTGCGTGACGTGGAAGACTACCGCCCCATTTTCCTCCCCTTCTGCCACCTGCCGACCACTAATTGCGCTACGATGCGCACGTGAGATCAGCCACCGCATCGGGATGCCCTATAAAAGACCGTCCACAACAGTTCTCCAGTGGGAACGGCGAAACCAGAGGGATCATGTCGCTCACCAAACAATTTGTGTTGCTTCCCCAGGTTTTGCTGCTTGCTACCGTCGCTTCATCGTACAAAGCAAGCTCATCGACAGTGCTCTTCGTGCGTGACGTGAAAGACTACCACCCCCTTTTTCTCGCCTTCTGCCACCTGCCGACAACAAAGTGCGCTACGATTCGCACGTGAAATCAGCCACCGCATCGGGATGCGCTATAAAAGACCGTCCACAACAGTTCTTCTCCAGTGGGCACGGCGTAACCAGAGAGATCATGTCGCTCACGGAACAATTTCTGTTGCTTCCCCAGGATTTGCTGCTTGCAAGCGTCGCTTCATCGTACAAAGCAAGCTCATCGATAGTGCTCTTCTTGCGTGACGTGGAAGACAACCGCCCCCTTTTCCTCGCCTTCTGCCATCGCCCGACCATAAAGTACGCTACGATGCGCACGTGAGATCAGCCACCGCATCGGGATGCCCTATAAAAGACCGTCCACAACAGTTCTCCAGTGGGAACGGCGAAACCAGAGGGATCATGTCGCTCACGGAACAATTTCTGTTGCTTCCCCAGGTTTTGCTGCTTGCAAGCGTCGCTTCATCGTACAAAGCAAGCTCATCGACAGTGCTCTTCGTGCGTGACGTGGAAGACTACCGCCCCAATTTCTTCGCCTTCTGCCACCTGCCGACCACAAAGTGCGCTACGATGCGCACGTGAAATCAGCTACCGCATCGGGATGCCCTATAAAAGACCGTCCACAACAGTTCTTCTCCAGTGGGCACGGCGAAACGAGAGGGATCATGTCGCTCACCAAACAATTTGTGTTGCTTCCCAGGTTTTGCTGCTTGCAAGCGTCGCTTCATCGTACAAAGCAAGCTCATCGACAGTGCTCTTCGTGCGTGACGTGGAAGACTACCGCCCCATTTTCCTCGCCTTCTGCCACCTGCCGACCACAAAGTGCGCTACGATGCGCACGTGAAATCAGCTACCGCATAGGGATGCCCTATAAAAGACCGTCCACAACAGTTCTTCGCCAGTGGGCACGGCGAAACCAGAGGGATCATGTCGCTCACCAAACAATTTGTGTTGCTTCCCCAGGTTTTGCTGCTTGCAAGCGTCGCTTCATCGTACAAAGCAAGCTCATCTACAGTGCTCTTCGTGCGTGACGTGGAAGACTACCGCCCCATTTTCCTCCCCTTCTGCCACCTGCCGACCACGAAGTGCGCTACGATGCGCACGTGAAATCAGCTACCGCATCGGGATGCCCTATAAAAGACTGTCCACAACAGTTCTTCTCCAGTGGGCACGGCGTAACCAGAGGGAGCATGTCGCTCACCAAACAATTTGTGTTTCTTGCCCTGATTTTGCTCCTTCCAAGTGTCGCTTCATCGTACAAAGCAAGCTCATCGATAGTGCTCTTCTTGCGTGACGTGGAAGACAACCGCCCCCTTTTCCTCGCCTTCTGCCATCGCGCGACCATAAAGTACGCTACGATGCGCACGTGAGATCAGCCACCGCATCGGGATGCCCTATAAAAGACCGTCCACAACAGTTCTTCTCCAGTGGGCACGGCGTAACTAGAGGGATCATGTCGCTCACCAAACAATTTGTGTTGCTTCCCTAGGTTTTGCTGCTTGCAAGCGTCGCTTCATCGTACAAAGCAAGCTCATCGACAGTGCTCTTCGTGCGTGACGTGGAAGACTACCGCCCCCTTTTCCTCGCCTTCTGCCACCTGCCGACCACAAAGTGCGCTACGATGCGCACGTGAAATCAGCTACCGCACCGGGATGCCTTATAAAAGACCGTCCACAACAGTTCTTCGCCAGTGGGCACGGCGAAACCAGAGGGATCATGTCGCTCACCAAACAATTTGTGTTGCTTCCCCAGGTCAGTTTGCCTGTCTCTACTATCCGCAGTAATGATGTTACATTGTTGGTTCTGCCGTGCCCAAAGGTATGCACGCCAATTGCTTACGATTGTTTGTGTATGTGTAAATTACTTGTTTGTGGTGAAATCGAAGAACATCCTGGACCCACATTTGAAGAGATGTTTGCTAACTTCAGATGGGGCAGGCAAACATATTAACTGAGCTAGCTAGTATTCGGGAGCGTCTTACATCAAATGAACCAGCTATTACCACTGTTAACACTCGACGGAATCTAACTGACAAGTTGCTGCTAGAAATTGGCGTGAAAACCTCCCAAATCCAAACATTAGAAGACAAAGTTATAGCCTTAACTCAGAAAGTTAGCAAACAGTACAAATACTGACTGATCTCGAAGACCGATCAAGCTTAGTTGTCTTCGGTGTCAAAGAACAAGATCAGGAAGATGATGACGCGTTGCGTAAAGCTGTCATGAGTGACATATTTTTGGAAAAACTGCAACAGTCCTGCAGGTCTGTCGCACGTATTCACCGTCTTGGAAGACAGCCAGGAAAATGGCCTGTTATTGTACATTTTCAGGACTATTTAGAAAAAGAGGCTGTTTTTCGCAACGTACGTAAGCTAAAAGGTAGCGGTATATCTATTCAGAATGACTACAGCAAAGAAACTGAGATAGCGTAAACTTCTATGGGAAACTGCTAAACCAACCAGATGTCGACAGCGGGAAACGTGCTTTTCTTATCAATGATAAACTGAAAATTGATGGCTGCTTCTATGCTTGGGATGATAATCTAAATCAACGAATTGCCATCAGCCGCGAACGCCAAACTTGTGTTTAAGAATGACGCAACACCTGCGTCATTCCTAAAACTCTGAGAGTTCTAAATTTCAATGCTGGAAGTAAAGTAAATAAGGCTGAACAGCTTGAATTCCTTCTCCTCAAGTATTACCCACACATTACAATTGTCAGAATCGTGGCTGAACGATGGTTTTAGTGACGAAATACTGGTATCGCCATCGCATAAGATATTTCGCCGGGATCATGGATCAAGGGGCGGTGGTATAGCTATCACTTTAAAAAGCACGATTACCTCCGAAATACTTCCTCAGATTGATAACCCTGAAAGACTATTTGTTAAGATTAACTGTTGAGGACACGTGGTTGTGGTATGTGCAATTTATGGGCCACCACCAACCCCTCCCGAGTTCTTCATCTCACTAGTGACTACATGCTTGCGCTGCAAAACCTGCAAATTATTATGGCGGGTGATTTTAACCTACATGCAGTGGACTGGCTACATAGGCCTGAAATACAGCTTGTTGATAGCCCTGTTTTCGACATAATGCATGCATGCGACTTAAAGCAAATCATACTTGAAAACACGCTCGATAATGGTGACACGGGCTCAATATTGGATCTTGTATTTGCTAGCAAGAATATTACAGAGTTCGAGGTTTGCGTGGAGGAGAGAATATCGGACCACAAGCTTGTGCTCTTCAGTTGCAGCCTTGATAACTGCACGACAAAATACATTACAGGTTGTAAAACTATTAAACACTTCAGTCATGTCAATGATCAATCCGTCCTTGATGAACTATGGAAGCTGGTTGACAACTTATCAAAAACTGCCATTGCTTCACTATGGCAGGCGTTTGTAACTTGCTGTAAATACTGCATCGGTGCCTTTGTTCCAACCAAATGCATTAAAGCACAGCGAACAAACCCATGGGTTGACAGGAAAAATATACATTTCAAGCGTAGGCTAAAACGCGTAAAAAAGAGGAAGAACAGAAACTCCGTAGATATTCGCCAACTGCAAACCCAGCTTTCTGATGCATTATTACTAGCCTGAGAGAAATTTTTTTCAGTACCTTGCCGAACTACATAAAAACTAGCCCTGATAAATTTTGGCGGTACCTTGGAAATAAGGGCACACATTTGCAAGAAATAAGGCAGCACGATAATGTGATTGCTGATACACAGGAAATTTCCAACATAATGAATATTTTCATTCTGTATTCAACCAGGTTGATAGTGTCACAGAGGCTTCGTCATCTTGCTACCACGTGTCAGACTTCATATCTTCTGAGGCCGTATATTCATTATTGCCGAAATTAAACAAAAATCTTCTGAAGGTCCAGATGGCATACCGAATTCATTCCTTCATCGTTACGCCGAGCCTAATGCACACATTTTAACAGCTATCTTTTCTTTATCTATTAGCACGGCAACTTTACTTCACGATTGGCGTGTGGCCCGTGTCATAGCAGTCCACGAAAAAGGTGACCGGCAGCTTGTGGAAAAATACCGCCCAATTTCACTGACATCTACGAGCTGCAAAACACTAGAACACATCATCGCTCACTACATAACAAATTTTCTTGAAGCTAACAACTTACTCTCTCAATTTCAGCATGGATTTCGGGGGTGTTTGTCGACATGTACCCAACTTTCAACAACTGTTCACGAAATCGCTCTAACACTTGATTCTTCTGTGCAGGTTTATCTTATGTTCCTTGATTTTAGCAAAGCCTTAATCGCGTTCCTCACGGGAAAATTCTTGAAAAACTTACTAATTTTGGTCTTCCTGCATTCATCATAAACTGGATAAAAGCGTACCTTTCGAACCGCACTCAGTTCGTGGATGTCAATGGCCATGCCCCCAATGTGTTACCGGTTTCGTCAGGGGTGCCTCAAGGAAGTGTACTGGGACCAATTCTTTTCTTAATCTGTGTTAGTGATATAACTAGTGCCGGTCATCCTCATGTTAACATCAGGTTGTGCACGGACGCTTGTCTGCTCTTTAAAAAGTTTACAGGCCGTGACGATAAACTTCACTTGCACAATAGTTTAGCCACACTTAATGAATGCTTCACGGCTTGGTCTATGACCCTAAACACTGAAAAAACGGTCTTACTTCGCGTCACGAACAAAAACAGGCAATTTTATTTTAATATTTCATCAATAATACTCAAATAAAGAAAGTCATAGAATACATATCCCTGGGCGTAACGTTTACAAACACTTTTTCGTGATGCAAACACATTGATAACATTTGCGGATCCGCTTCTCGAAAACTCGGCTTCCTGCGCCATAAGCTGAAAAACAGCACCTTCTGATTTGGAAATGCTAGCCTACAGAAATTACGTATTGCCGAAATTAGAGTACGCAGCCATAGTATGGGATGCCTTTCATCTAAAGCATAAACATAAACTTGAAATGGTTCAGAGGCGAGCAGTGAGGTTCATTTTCATTAAGATCAGGCCCACTTATTCCCCGTCACAACTCACAGCTGACAATCATCTACTATCTTAGAATTGCAAAGAACTGTAGCACGACTTAAATTTCTTTTCACGATGTATAACAAGACGCTAGAATTTAAGGGACGGCCGTACATTCAACGTTACCTGCCACGGGTGTCAAGGCACCTTCACGCTCACAATTTGCTGCCTTTACATGCAAGTACTTACTTCTATAAGTATTCGTTTTTTTCTCGTACAGATAGTCAGTGGAACGGCCACCCCTCTTAAATTTTTTCCACGGATAATTTTGACCAGGCGCTGCTGCTGTATTTTGCGTCGTGACATTCTGTGACGTTTTTTCTGTAATTTTATCAGGTTATAATTATTCTAAGGAGTAGCGTATGCAAGTTCATTTCTGTGAGATTACGTAAAAATCATTCTACATAAATGAAATGCGTCCTTGTTCACTTTTGTTCTCTTCCCATGTATTGTTCTTTCACATGTTAAACGCAAGAGCTTATTTATAATTGATGTCAGTCGGGAGAAAATGTACGACATGCCCACCTGCTTGGTCTCGTTGACACCGCAGAATTTGTAAATAAATAATAAATAAATAAAATTTCACTAGACCAAGAAGCCGTTTAAGAGTGATGCGTCCAGTGTTTGAGGTAAATGGCGATACAGCTACTGCAGCCGCTTCTAAATGCCTCGTGTGCACTTCAGAGGCAGCACGCCATCGATCCTGGTGACATACAATGCGCGAAGAGCCGTGAAGGCGTGCTGAAGCTGCAGCTTCATATTTTGGATGCTCCTCCATCGAGATGGAGTAAGAAGGCAGCGGCAAACAATTAGCGTGCGCTTTATCACGCATCATGTTCGATTTTATCATGCATCTTCGGCATCGTTCAAAGACACTTCCGGCGATTGCCCTTTTCCACACGTTACGCAAGACAAATTGAAAATTGCCAAACAGTTTCTAAAGTTGATGCTGAGTGCGTGTTCTGTTAGTGTGAGTAAAGAAGATGCGCTACAAAAAGAAACTAGACTGGCTAATGGCAATTGCACGAGTAGGGTTTGGTCAACAGCTTGAATGCAAAACAGCTTCAACCTCCGACTGAACTGCTGTCGAAAATGTCCACTAAACAATCCTCCCAAGATCACCATCTACGTGCACTGATCAATTAATAATTAATTTTCAATGTACACGTGGCTTGAACACCCAGCAAATTGGCGAAAATTTTGTGCTCTTTGCTTTCTTTCTTGAGTTTATTCGGCAACTTTTTTGTCTCGTTCTTTAATAACAACTGTATTCATAATATCGCTTCTGTACTGTTTGGCTACAAATTTGGCGCCAAGATTATATATATATATATATGGCGCGGTTACATTTGGCAACTTCTAGCTTGAGTTCTGGCTCCTTTTAAATATTGGTTCCTCCCCTCCCTTAAATCCATGCTTGAAAATTGCGCGCTTATCAAATTCGTAAAGTGTCATCTGTTTGGGTGTTAACTGTGGCACCTAAGCATGTGGAACTTTGGAACCACCGCAGAACTACCTAACTATGGAACCACTGTCAGGGCACCTGTGACACCACGCGCAATCAATCACGCTTTTTTCGAACTTCCCTTCGCCTTCAATAAAAAAAGTTCTAACGGAACGGCCACAAATTCAAGCCAGTAGATGTGACTCGAGCGTTACGCCAGCTACAGTGGCATCACCGCAAGGCCTAAACGTAGTCTTCACCCAAGTCATAGCGTCCACCATCTCTGGATCAGTACAGCGCAGCGAAAGCCTCACCGTTTTGTAAACCTGCCGTTCCCAACCGGTTCCCGCGTACACTGTGGAAGCTAGCCGCAGTGCCGAAAGGTGGCGCCCGTGACCTGACGTGAAAGCTATTTGTAGCTTACCATGGGGCCGCCGCGGTGGCTCAGTGGTTACGGCTCTCGACTGCGGACTCTGAAGACGCGGGTTCGATCCCGTCCACTGTCGTCGAATTTCGATGGAGGTGAAATTCCACAGGCCCGTGTACTATGCGATGTCAGTGCACGTTAAAGAACCACAGGTGGTCGAAATTTCCGGAGCCTTTCACTACGGCGTCTCTCATAGCCTGAGCCGCTTTGGGACGTGAAACCCTTATAAACCAAACTATAGCTTACCATGTAGCAGGAGCGGTAGTAAGCGGCCAGCTTCTCGAACGTCGCGTAGGCCCTTGTGAAGCCCCGTGGGTAGGAGGTGAGGGCGTCGCGCAGGGCACGGTGACCCTCAGCCGTCAGCGCCGCTTCGAAGGACGGCGCGGCGCCCCATCGGCCGCACACGTGCTCGTAGAAGTCGTCGCACGGCGACACCCGCGGCTCGGACACCCTGTCCAGGAACGCCTCGGCCTCCTGCGTTTCGATGAGACGACCCTTATGACTGAGAAATCGACGGAAGTCCAAAAGATTCATTGGGACACCTAAGCAGAAAAGAGTAAAAAGCGGGCATGTTGTCCTTTAGCGCACTGCCGTTTACACACTCTACAAAGAAAGAAGTAAAAGGGGAGTATGATGTCCTCTAGCACACTCCCTTTTTATGAAAGGGAGCTTACCCACATTTTACTCCCAAACCGGCTTATTCTTGTTCAGAGTTTACAATATGTGTCGACAGTGCGATAGCACTAGAGTTTGCTGATGCTTTCACCGAAGATGACGTCATTTCCGATCTGGCGATGTCATGTCCGGTCAGATGAAGTTACCACGCACTCGGGAGAATGGAAATTATCCGACGTGGTCACGTCACGTCGTTCCAGCCAATCGGCGAATTCTCTGACCAACGACACATTTTTTTCCCCAGTGAGGCTTCTAAGAATGTCGAATTATTAACCCAGGTACTGGCATGCGGAGGCTATCACCGTCTCAGCCGCACCCACAGCAGGACAAAGGACTCTAACCATGACCTCAAATTCGTCGTCGGCCTGACTACGCCCACTGCAGGACAAAGGCATTTCCCGTATCTCTCCAAATAACCCTGTCCTGTTCCAACTGCGGCCACCCTATCCCCGCGAACTTCTTAATACCAACCGCCTACCTCACTTTCTGCCACCCAAATTAACCAACACTCAAGAAACGTGCGATGGGGATAGACGCATAATTGCACAGGAAACGTTAATCATAGAAGAGGCAAACCGCACCCTGCAAGTTGTCTCATTTGCGTGTCTTAACAAATAAAGATAAAAGTAGAAACGTCGAACCTGGCACCAACCACAAGAGTATGCATGTGTTATGCAAAACGGGCGTAGTGTCCCAGGCTTCCGTTTACCTGCCTTCTGGTTTATGTAGGCGAGACGGAACCTTGCAATAACAAGGTCAACGAGAACATGAGAAGTCGTTGGAATCGAATTTCGAGAAACGTCGACCAGAACGCTGCGAATATTGCGACAGCGATTGCTTACCGCTTGTCGGGTTGACAAAGTTCGTCTGCTATGCAAAAGACCAAACGGCACGGGACATCCTTGAAGCCTCCAGGATATCCGAACACAGTCCGGACAAGTGTGTCCCCAGGATTTCGTTTCATTTATTCTATAAGGAGTTGAAATTTCTCTGCAGGACGAGATGATTGTGTTGGCGCTATAGACGGTCGCGAGCATTTACTGCCAATGCGCGCCATTGGTCGCAAAAAGGTCTAAACACGAAGAGGGAAGGCACAACAAGTGCTTGTGGTGTCTTCTTGTGGTGTCTTCCCTCTTGTCTTTGTGTTTCGACCTTTTCACGCTTTTCGCCATCGTGATCGTTCACCAACTAGCCCAAAGGACAGTCTGAACATTGTAGCGCTGGCAGACGACAGACGAAGGGAAGACGAGACCCACAGTGCTACCGATCTTTGACGGTAGGAAGGCAGCGCTGTTCCAGAAATCTCGTGTTGACAGTCTACGCTCGTCCCAGTTACGTTAAGTGTCTGCATCATCTCGCGTGCAGCTTTTGTTTCAAATAACGAATATTATCGTAGCCCTGAACGAAGCGTCATAGGAGAAGCTCGCCTCGCAGGCTGGGCATTTGCGCGGAGGCGCACCGATGACGTCAGGCTCAGCGAACAGCCAGGCACGAACAAAGCGGTCATTTCCTCTTTAAGTATATCCTCCGCGTATTTCTTCTTTAGCTGGTCTCCTTCCTCCTCCCTGCTTAACGTATCGCGCGCTAAGCGCTGAAGCCGCGACGCAAATGTTCGCACGTCCTCCCCTACCATCTGTCCGGCGTCACGGAACCTCTGTACCCGCACGTGACGTGGTTCAGTGTCGAAATGCTCAAACGCGAGCTTCTTAAATTCCGCAAATGATTTTGTGGATTTTACTTTTTCGTCTCGCCAGGCAAAATCATGAGCAGCTCCTGCCATCTTACACCTCGCCATTCCCAGCATTTGAGCATCGGACCATCCCCCCATTTTCCCAATCTCTTCTAGCATGGAAAAGAAATCGCAGATTGGAACCCCTGTCTTATCTCCCGTAAACGTCGGAATGACGCTTCCTAATGCCAGCATGCTTGCTCCGAGCGACGGCTGTGGAGTGGGAGCTCCCTCAGATACAGTCATTTTTTTTTTCAAGCCCTCCAGTGCCTCAAGCCTCTCAAATGGGGGTAAAAGTCCCACAATCAGTCCCGTGATTCCCTTTTGATTACAATTTTGAAGTCATGAATGTCACCGCATTCAGAGGACATTTGCTTTTGAGACCCCACTTCTGACACCAGTGTGATGACCCCCATAATGCGCAGGTCCACACGGGACGGAGAGGCAAAGAGACACCGTATGGCTCAGTTTAAACAAACAGGTATATTCAATAATTACACATGATGAAGATTATACATCAGAGGCTGGGGCGTCCGAGCTTACGTGCCGACGACTTCATGGGGGCGATGGAGTGGCTCCGGAGTTGGGCTCGAGCGGTTGCTGGCAGAAGCTGCACGCCGTCGGGGCTTCGGCGCTGAAGGCCCTCTTGGCGAATGATGTCGTCCTGAGCGTGTATGCAGTAGAATTTCAATAGTCGTCCGTTTCTTCGAGGATGGTTCCCAAACCCTTCCTCTAGTGTCGTTCGGCTTGGAAGATGAACAGGAGGCGAGCTTGTAGATGATGACAGCAGAGCATAATTTTACAACAGAACAAACTTTGCACTACTTTACTCATCGACCGGGCAGGTTAGTGCCTAAGTAGCATCACATTTCATGCTAAGCATGGAGCCCCAGCTCAGACTGGACTGCATCCGTTTACATGCGCTTTTAAGCACTTGATTAACAAAGGACTAAGGGCGGTCATTTCCAGTGGCCCGCCCAAAGCATCAATTCTCCAATCCAAAATAACATGCGAGATGGGGACCACCCCTTGGGTTGGGCTTAGCCTCGAACCCAGAGTCTGTTAACAATACAAACTAAATAAACAACAAAAACGCCACCACTCTCTCTCAAGTGAGAGTATACACAGGCTCTCTCTTCGGAGCTAATTCACTAGCGCCTGTCTTTCCACATTCTTGGCGAGTACTGCCTGTCCGCCATGACAGGTGTCCGTCACGGCCCTTCTGGGAAGCTGTGGGTGCCTTCCCGGCGATAGCCCACGACAAAGGGGGGGGGGGGAGGGAAAGAATGTCGTCTTCGCGGTATCGCATAGCGTCGGCTGTGGTACGGCGCGCTCTGGCCCGCTGACAGCTCCCTTGTCCTGGAATGTAACCGGAAATTGGGGAGGATAAAGCCTGTTTCCCCGGGGCGGCGGCGGGTCCGGTTTTTCTGGTCGTCACTCAAAGAGCATGGCTGGGTAATTGATGATGCCGCTGTCACGGGTCTCCGTCTACGCCGCGCCGTCGAACGTGGATCCTCGTAGCACACACGGAATGTCACACTCGCTCACCCTCCAGAAGAATGTTCTCCGAACATTTGAGTCCACGCAGCTCCCCTTGTCTTTCTGAATCGCCTCGCACAGTGCGTCCGACAAAACACTTTTCGCTGCACTCAACACCACTGCACAACACCATATGCCTCCGCTGTCAATACTGGCGTCTCCAGGGGCAGCACTGATCTTCTTTTACAGATAAACATGAAACTCAGCACCCAAGCCTCTCTTTTCTAGTCCAAACTGGACGAAATAAATTTACCACAGTTACAAAGGAGCTCCCACTTCTAGCACGATCACGGCACAGACAAAAATATAGATAACGAAAGGAAGTAGGGCAGGTTCTGCATGCGCTCCGCATGCTCTCCTGTGAAGGTGTTACTTAATGACAGAAAGGTTTAACTACCAACTCCGATAACTTAACACATAAGCACATAGCAATGTTATGAGCTGCGGCATTACACAATTCTAACCAGTTCACAACTCCGCTCTGTTTACGCCATTAGTCCGACTTAGCTTTCCGATTTCGCAGCGGATATCGGCCTTCATGAGTCATACTAAGTAAGTCTGTGCCCCTTTGTCTGCTTTGGGACTCGCGAGGGCTCGTGGCAGGAGCCTCTCCTGGCGTTATCTGCGCGGCAACCTCGCGCGCTTCTTCTTCTAGCAATGCATGAAGTAAATCCGGTGGCATTCCGGCCGTCACCTCGGGCGCCTGCCGAACAAATGCAGGAGAGGGCGTTTCTTGCGAACTATCTGCGCGCTCCGCTTCACTTCTGTCCCCATCAAAATCCGCGCTTTCCCTTTCCTCATTTCGTGAATACTGAACCGGTGCCGACTTGAGGCGATTTGCGTGTATCCTTATCAAACGCCGGTTCACGTCTCGGACTCTGAAGTTTACCGGAGAAAGCTTCTCGACAACCTCGCACGGTCCTCTCCACTTCGTCTGGAACTTACGAGCTAGCCCAATCTGCCTTTGGCAGTTTTCAATGTACACGCTGTCCCCCACATCAAACGGCGCGTCTCTAGCACTGCGATCGTGCACCTCCTTCCTGCGCTTCGCCGCTTTCTTTAAGGACTCCTTTGCGATGTCCCTCGCCACTTGCAAGCGCGATTCTAGCTCAACCTTATAGTCGTCCAGTGAAGCGTATGGGACACGACGGGGGCCCTCTGGCACTTCACTAGGCTGGTCCGGGTCTCGGCCGTAGAGAAGAAAGAATGGCGATTCGCCCGTGCTCTCGTGTGCTGCGGAATTGTAGGCAAACATTGCATACGGGAGCCACAAGTCCCAGTCCCGCTGGTCGCGCGAAACAAAATGCGACAGGAACCCGGCCACGGTTTGGTTCAGTCGCTCCACCGCGCCGTTGCAAGCCGGATGGTACGGTGTTGTCTGCTTCTTAGCGACCTTAAGCAGCTCGCAAACTCTCCTCATTAGCTGCGACACGAAGTTCGTTCCCCGATCTGTCAAGAGTTGCCTCGGGGGTCCATGTCGGAGCACGATCTGTTCGACAAATGCTCTTGCAACCGTGTCTGCCTTCTGATCTGGGAGTGCTACCGCTTCCGCGTATTTTGAAAGGTGGTCGACAAATACTAAAATGTACTTGTTTCCGGAAGTGCATACGGGAGCCACAAGTCCCAGTCCCGCTGGTCGCGCGAAACAAAATGCGACAGGAACCCGGCCACGGTTTGGTTCAGTCGCTCCACCGCGCCGTTGCAAGCCGGATGGTACGGTGTTGTCTGCTTCTTAGCGACCTTAAGCAGCTCGCAAACTCTCCTCATTAGCTGCGACACGAAGTTCGTTCCCCGATCTGTCAAGAGTTGCCTCGGGGGTCCATGTCGGAGCACGATCTGTTCGACAAATGCTCTTGCAACCGTGTCTGCCTTCTGATCTGGGAGTGCTACCGCTTCCGCGTATTTTGAAAGGTGGTCGACAAATACTAAAATGTACTTGTTTCCGGAAGTGGTCGTGGGCAATGGGCCCATTATGTCCATACCTGTCCGCTCGAAGGGAGCCGAAACCTCAGGGAACGGCTGAATTGGAGCTGGTCTTCGTCCCTTGGGTGTTTTTCTTTCGAGACAGGAATGACACTTCGCACAGTAGTCTCTAACATCCTGTCGCATGCCACTCCAAAAGTACAAACGCTCCACACGCCTGCGTGTCTTCGCTACGCCAAAATGACCGGCGCATGGCGCATCGTGAAACGCGCGAAGAACCCTTTCTGTCCACGACCGAGGTATGACGACTCTCTCCCAAGCGGTTTTCTCTGGTCTCCCTTTCCTGGTTGGCCTCGTGCGCCGACACAGGGTGCCGTCTTTGTCAATGAAATAACCTAGCTGTTCGGGGTGAGACGGTGCGCCCTCTAAGCTTTCGATTATTCGCTTCAGGTCAGGATCTTTGCACTGCTCTGTGCGTAATTCGGCGGGGTCGACTACGGGGACAAACTCTTCTATAGCTGCCACGGCAGCTGTGCGGCTGAGTGCATCAGCATTCAGATGTGTCTTTCCTGACTTGTGCTCAACTTCAAAGCAGTATTCCTGCAGGTGTAGATTCCATCTAGCGAGTCGCGAGCTAGGGTCCCTGACACTCATCACCCATTTCAGAGGATGGCAGTCTGTGACTAGCTTGAATTTGCGGCCGTAAAGGTAGCATCTGAAGTGCTTTACTGCCCAGACAACGGCGAGGCACTCCCTTTCCGTAGCTCCGTACTTTTGCTCTGTGGGGCTCAGCTGTCGGCTAGCAAAAGCAACGGGATGTTCTTTGCCCTCGATAATCTGAGATAGCACGGCACCAACTGCGAACTTTGAAGCATCTGTGGCCATAACGAAGGGCAAATTAAAATCCGGGTGGCGCAACAGCGGTGCACTCATTAGCTTCCCTTTCAGGGCCCCAAAAGCATTCTCCGCGTTTTCGTCCCAGCGAAAGGCGACATTTTTGGCTGTTAAGGCGGTGAGCGGCTTAGCGAGCTTGGCGAACTCCTCTATGTGCCTTCGGTAGTAACCGATCAGGCCGAGAAACTGCCGGACCTGGCGGACGCTAGTCGGGGATGGAAAATCCGAGACACACCTTAGTTTCTCAGGGTCCGGTCGCACGCCGTCAGCTGAAACAACGTGCCCGAGGTATTTCACCTCGTTTTTGAGGAATTGGCACTTAGAGGGCTTCAGCTTGAGACCCGCTGCTCTTAGTCGCACCAAAACCTGCTCAATATCGCGCAAATGGTTCTCAAAACTGTCACTGTATATGATAATGTCATCCATATACACGAAGCACAGCCTCCCCAGAAGACCTGCCAGGATAACATCAGCGGTTCTCTGCCAGACAGCAGGGCTGTTGGCCAGACCCATCGGCATTCTTTTCCATTCATAGTGCCCTGAGGGCGTGTTGAATGCCGTTTTCTCGGCATCTGCCGGATCCATTGCTATCTGCCAGAATCCCGCCGCCATGTCCACTACCGTGAAGTACCTGGCAGAGCCCAGCTGAGAAAGCGTCTCCTGTATATTGGGGATGGGGTATGGATCGATGCGAGTTATGGCATTTAGTTTGCGGTAGTCCACTACCAATCGATACGAGCCATCTTGCTTTTCCACCAATAGTGCTGGTGCTCCCCAGGGTGACTTTGAGTGTTCGACAATGCCGCGATCAATCAGGTCCTGCACCTGCCGCTCCATCTCCTCACGTTGGGAGTAAGGAATCCTGTACGCACGCTGGTAAACGGGCGATGAAGTGCCGGTTTCTATCCTGTGCTTTATAACGCCACAGCAGCCCAAATCCAGGTTGGACGCGGCGAATACCTCCGAGTAGTCGTTCAGCAAACCAGCCAGAGCCTCCCTCTCCCTGGATTTTACGTGAGAAAGATCGAACGACACCTTTGGAGCAGCCGAAGGACTAGCATGCTCTACAGTTGCGAGTACCGTATCGGTGGGCTCACGTTGCTCTATCGCAGAGGTGAAGAAAGCCAATGTTTTGTTCTTGGGAAGGCTCAGTGGCTGCTGGCTACAGTTAACCACCCGTAGGGGCACTCTGTGGGCGTCACTAACTGTCACGAGGCACGCGGCTGCCTTCAGGCCATTGCTGAGAGAGTCGACCGGCTCAAGCACTCCCACGGCGCCGCTCTCTACATCTGAAGGCACAAACGCGTACAAAATGTGCTCCGACCAAGGAAGGACGACCGCCTCCTCGACCAGCCGGACGGCAACCCGCGAATATACCTTCTCCAATGATCCCACTGTTTGACGGGTGTCAATATCGGTAATGCGAATCTCAGCCCCTCTCCTGTTCAAAAACGGAACTTTTGAGCCGCCCGCATTAACCTCTTCCTCAGAGAATGAGACTACTACCTTCCCTTTTCTCAAAAAATCCTGCCCTAATATACCTGACACTCCGTTTGGCAGAGACACCGTGTCCGGGCATACGTAGCAGGGGTGCTCCAATGCAATTCCGCCGAGAGAGAAGTGTAACCGGTAGAGTCCACTTATGCCAAGAGGATCCCCCGTTATGCCTACAAATTTGGTTGTCATACCACCAGACGCTTCCAACACCTCGCGGTCCCCCTTCCTTCGAAGCGTGTTAAAACTGCTCTCCTTAAGCAATGTCACCTTTGACCCCGTATCTATCAACAATTCCATACAACAACCATTTAACTTGCAACGCACAACAGGGCATGCCTCGTCGGCCACACAAACTACCACCACCTCATCATCTACTGCTCCCTCCCCACGCTCCTCAGGCTGGGGAGGACTAACTAGTTTTTTGACTCGGTATCTGGAGCCCCGCTGTAGGCTTGCTTAGGGCGTGTCTCGCCTGCTTCTCTTTGTGGCTCCCCACGGCGCACGTTTTGGCAGAACCTGGCGATGTGTCCGCGACCCTGGCAAGCGAAGCATACGATTTCTTTAAAATCTCGCATACCGCGCCTGTAGCTTTGTGGCGGTCTCCGGTTTCCCGCGAATGGGCGCTGTTGAGCGCGCGCTTCAACCTGGCGTTCTACCTGCTGAGATAGCAGCTGTTCTAAGCGATCTAACCGCTCTGTCAAGAGAGCAACCTCAGGGTTGAGCACCGCTCTCTCTATGACGCGTACTCTCGCTGCGGCTGTCGTTAACGCCTCATTTCGTTCCTCATCCAATGCGGCCTCCACGGCTTGGTCGAAATTGCTCGGCTTGCGCGAGAGCACGAACCGGCGCACGGGGTCTTGCAGACCAGCCACGAACAAAGCGGTCATTTCCTCTTTAAGTAGATCCTCCGCGTATTTCTTCCTTAGCTGGTCTCCTTCCTCCTCCCTGCTTAACGTATCGCGTGCTAGGCGCTGAAGCCGCGACGCAAATGTTCGCACGTCCTCCCCTACCATCTGTCCGGCGTCACGGAACCTCTGTACCCGCACGTGACGTGGTTCAGTGTCGAAATGCTCAAACGCGAGCTTCTTAAATTCCGCAAATGATTTTGTGGATTTTACTTTCTCGTCTCGCCATGCAAAATCATGAGCAGCTCCTGCCATCTTACACCTCGCCATTCCCAGCATTTGAGCATCGGACCATCCCCCCATTTTCCCAATCTCTTCTAGCATGGAAAAGAAATCGCAGATTGGAACCCCTGTCTTATCTCCCGTAAACGTCGGAATGACGCTTCCTAATGCCAGCATGCTTGCTCCGAGCGACGGCTGTGGAGTGGGAGCTCCCTCGGATACAGTCATTTTTTTTTTCAAGCCCTCCAGTGCCTCAAGCCTCTCAAATGGGGGTAAAAGTCCCACAATCAGTCCCGTGATTCCCTTTTGATTACAATTTTGAAGTCATGAATGCCACAGCATTCAGAGGACATTTGCTTTTGAGACCCCACTTCTGACACCAGTGTGATGACCCCCATAATGCGCAGGTCCACACGGGACGGAGAGGCAAAGAGACACCGTATGGCTCAGTTTAAACAAACAGGTATATTCAATAATTACACATGATTAAGGTTATACATCAGAGGCTGGGGCGTCCGAGCTTACGTGCCGACGACTTCATGGGGGCGATGGAGTGGCTCCGGAGTTGGGCTCGAGCGGTTGCTGGCAGAAGCTGCACGCCGTCGGGCTTCGGCGCTGAAGGCCCTCTTCGCTAACGATGTCGTCCTGAGCGTGTATGCAGTAGAATTTCAATAGTCGTCCGTTTCTTCGAGGATGGTTCACAAACCCTTCCTCTAGTGTCGTTCGGCTTGGAAGATAAACAGGAGGCGAGCTTGTAGATGATGACAGCAGAGCATAATTTTACAACAGAACAAACTTTGCACTACTTTACTCATCGACCGGGCAGGTTAGTGCCTAAGTAGCATCACATTACATGCTAAGCATGGAGCCCCCAGCTCAGACTGGACTGCATCCGTTTACATGTGCTTTTAAGCACTTGATTAACAAAGGACTAAGGGCGGTCATTTCCAGTGGCCCGCCCAAAGCATCAATTCTCCAATCCAAAATAACATGCGAGATGGGGACCACCCCTTTGGGTTGGGCTTAGCCTCGAACCCAGAGTCTGTTAACAATACAAACTAAATAAACAACAAAAACGCCACCACTCTCTCTCAAGTGAGAGTATACACAGGCTCTCTCTTCGGAGCTAATTCACTAGCGCCTGTCTTTCCACATTCTTGGCGAGTACTGCCTGTCCGCCATGACAGGTGTCCGTCGCGGCCCTTCTGGGAAGCTGTGGGTGCCTTCCCGGCGATAGCCCACGACAAAGGGGGGGGGGGGGAGGGAAAGAATGTCGTCTTCGTGGTAGCGCATAGCGTCGGCTGTGGTACGGCGCGCTCTGGCCCGCTGACAGCTCCCTTGTCCTGGAATGTAACCGGAAATTGGGGAGGATAAAGCCTGTTTCCCCGGGGCGGCGGCGGGTCCGGTTTTTCTGGTCGTCACTCAAAGAGCATGGCTGGGTAATTGATGATGCCGCTGTCACGGGTCTCCGTCTACGCCGCGCCGTCGAACGTGGATCCTCGTAGCACACACGGAATGTCACAATATCCTTTACCCCAAAACCAATATATCATTATTACAGTCCCCACATCATCATCTCCAGCCCAAATTCATCAATTATGCTTTTCCTACATTTGGCGTCTCCTACATATATCTCCAATTACCATGTGCTGTGCCAGGTATCGCTGCTCTGGCTCCGTAAGCTTCTGAGTCTCGTACGCCCACCTTATTCTCTACCACTCTCACTTTGCTGCCCTTGTCTTACCTTGACACGAACCCCTGTATCTTCCCATACCTATTCTGCGCTCTCCCTGTCTCTTAACGTTATAGCAACCATTCTCCTTCGCATAGCTCATTGCGCTGTCCTAAATTTAAATATAAGCTTTTATTTTCCCCTCGAAGTTTCTGCGTCTTAGGAGTGGAATGCAAAAATACAGCTGATTTATGCTTATCCTTGCAGACTGCTAGTCATGACCTCTTGTTTAAATACACCCTTTTCAGTACCTATACAGCGCCTTAATTTGGAGATTGTTGTGAGCAGATATGGGTATGAACAAAAAGTACACTATTCGAAACGCGCAAACACACCATATAATTCATGTTTTTAAGATTTACACAGTGGCAAAATACACCGAGAAAACCAAAAACTCTAGATAACAGCTTTGTCAGCAACTAGGCCATCTAGAATTCAGACTAAACTTAGCACTACTATGACAAAAGAATCCCGGATAACAGGGAATAACCTTGCAGGTGCTGCAGAAACAATATCACCATGCAGGCAAGTTTTTCCTCTCTTTTATGGCGCAGGAAAAATGCCTAAGGTTCGCCTTCACAACACTGCTTTTGGAAAGGAGGTCAAAGCGCAGTTTCCACTGGAGACATAGCAAGGCGTCGGCTGCACAACCTTACCACATATTGAGTCCCCCGAGTACGGCGCCCTCCACTCCTGTCTTATTTCCTACCCATGTTACATTCCTGACACTAAAAAACTTGTCACTATCAGCAGAAAATTATTTTCAATGATTCTTCACAATATTTTCTGCGAAGATTCTGTGTCCATCTCCTAGAACAAAGCTATTGCACACGCATCTTAAACTCTATCGCAGAGGCTTGTTTTCCCTACCTTCTACCCGGACAAATTCCCGAGCTGCGAAGAACACGACCAACACTCTACCATTCCTTTTGGGCCTGCGTGACATCACTCATAACCCTCCCCATCGCTCCTCTTGGGAAGATGCCCTGTCCAACACGGAGCCGACCCACCAGTGCCGGCTCATCGAGCATGCCGAAAATATAGCGGATGCCAACGGGGCTATGGACTGAGAGCCCTTCTTTTCAAGACTGCTCTGACCAGCACGAACCCGCAAATCCTGAGACAGCTGCTCTAGCGGGCCTGCGGGATCGCGGCCGCACGTGGAGCCCTGGACCGAGGTCTCCACTCAAGTTTTCCTCCTCTTCCTCCTTGACCTAAGGAAATTAAATATTGTTTTGCATGATGTGCCATGGGAAACACGTATACTGCGTAAGGCTTAGAAAGCGCTAACTGGCATGGAAAGGACACACGCAAACACACACGGCGTTCCCTTACGATGAAATACCAACTAGCCCCCATAGTAGCTCTTGAGACCTATCCTACGTCCATGACGTTTTCCCTTCGGGAACTCACGGGCTCAGTTCACCCTCCGACAGGACGTCCAAGTCTTGCTTCATCCCTTCCTGGTGTGTGCCAGATGCCGGGAGGTATCGCCGTGGGGATTAGGCTTCCCACTGTTCAGCCCAGGTAGCCCCGAAACAATGGCGACCGATGGCGTTCCTCAGCGCTTTCAGCTGCTAAGACCATAAACGGAAGGACGCTGTGTAATGATGATTGTGGCTTAGCGCGTGACACTTCTTTCTTCTTATGCACTTTATGGCCACATGCGAGAATGATTCCCGTGTCATAAGTCGAGATATGCGAAGGGAAAGAGAGAAAGCGAAATCTCTTTATAAAAAAAATTGTATTCAGCGTGTTAAATCCGCTGCCATCAAACTCGGCCGCAGGGCAGTGCGCGCACTCGTGAACGAACTTTGGCGAGCCTCTGTGCATTCCTCGAACCGACGGTCTTGACGTCCCGTCTGTTCTCCGTCAGGTAGTTACACGCAGTGACCGAACGCTCCGCGAGTTCTACCTTGAACGATTAATAACTGGACGCCCCACTCCAGTTGTAACCAACACAGTGCTGTGCGCCTGTGTGATTTAATTCCTCTAAAATGAACTAATCACGCGCACAACCTGGACACAATTCTTATTGTGTAAATAGTTTGTACATATTACTTCTCCAACTGTCCTCTCTTCCTGTCCCCTCACCTGTTTCATTTCATTTCTCCATTCTGCCTGCTATCCTTTATTTCCGCTGCCTCAGCTCAGGTGCTTCAGTATCGATGGCAGATGTCGGGCCTAGCAAAAATCTCTTCCTTCCTTTTTGCTATTATTTTTAATAAAACCACTACCACCACCTAACTCGGCGCTTTGCATGGGGTTTACGGACCGAAAAGCGGTTTGAGAGGAGCACCGGAAATAGCTTTACAAATGTTTTGTAAAACATGCTCTCAGATAATATTCATCAAACAATAGTTAAAGTAATGTACCAAATACTGCTTGAGGAAATAGATAAATCGGAACATGCACTTGCATCCTCTGGCTGAACTCTGCGCCAGATTAAACCACGATCTCACAATACGTCCTTGCTTCGCACGCACTAGCATCTTCCGCTGTTGCTTTTGTCCTGATGTGATACAGCTGTGGAATCAACCGCCTACTGATGTTGCACGTAGAAGCCTATAACAGCCTTTTAAGCAAGCTTTGACAACTATTTTAATCAACGCTACCCTGTTGTTCTCTGTGCGCCGTATTCTAATATATGCGTGCATTTCTTTTTCATATCTGGGTAATTAGTTCGAGCGTAAGAGCATTATGAATGTTGCATTAGGGTTGCTTTAACTAGAAGTGTTCGTCGTTATTTCTTGAGTTTGAAGTTTCGATATGTATTAGCGTTTTGTTCGAATCATTTGTATTACCTCACTCTCGTGGTCCTGAAATAAGGGTAAACAGTATGAATAAATAAATAAATAACAGATTCCAATGTAGGATACAAAATTAGAGATGTCCCCAGGTGGTCGAAATTATACCGGAGCCCTGCACTGCGGCACCTCTTTCTTCCTTTCTTCTTTTACTCCATCCTTTATCTCTTCGCTTACGGCGACTGACTGATTGATGTTTCTGAGGTGAAGAAGGAAAAGGAAAGAGCACGGGCCTGCCTACTGGCTCAAGGCGAGCCACGCTCGCTGCCGCTTGCTGAAAGTGGGATAGGATAGGATAGGAAGGAAAGGAAAGATTAGGAGAGCAAACAGTGAAAGAAAAGACGCGCCGCGCTAATATGCCCCGCTCTGATCCCGGAGGCAGTGCAATAGCGGGCCGACCCGTGCCAGAGTGGTTTAAGCCAAGCACTCCGCCATACTCCAAAAATAAGTTTAATATCTTAGGTCGAAGGACCCGCTGTAGATTATAAATCAGTTACCAGGATTCAAGTCTTCATATGTATTAGTGTTTTGATCGAACCATTTGTATCCCCTCACTCTCGTGGCCCTGAATTGAGGGTTAACAGTATGAATAAATGAATAAATAGTAGGCCCGGGATCAGTACCTTACGGCGCGGTTCAGGTGTCCAACGATATATGAGACAGATACTGCGCCATTTCCTTTCCCCCAAAACCAATTATTATTAATTATTAACTTTGCCGGGGCTGTGTTTCGCGGTGCATCCAACTTTGCTGCCGTTGTCTAATGTGGTAAGTGACACGGAAAGGCGGGCTAGTTGGTTTTTTCAACGAGAAAGAGAAGGCAAACCTCAGGCGAAATGCGCAGGCGTGCGTGGCCTCTTACGATGTACCAGGCTGCGTTTGACGTGGGGGCTTCGCCGAGAGTGAACACGGCACGCTGAACGTTGAGGTTGACCTCACGTCTCCAATTTTAAAGCGAAAGCTTTACTACTCCCTTCCGTAGCTTGTTCGGCGTCTGTTTCATTTGACCTTAAACCCAGCAGAAACGCGTGAAGTAGCAGAAGCGATAAACGCCAATTTTCACAATTTTTCGGGAGCTTCGAAAGCGAAGGAAAGGCGCATAACTAGCCCGTGTGCTGTGCGATGTCAGTGCACGTTAAAGATCCCCAGGTGGTCGAAATTATTCCGGAGCCCTCCACTACGGACCTATTTGTTCCTCTCTTCTTTCACTCCCTCCTTTATCCCTTCCCTTACGGCGCGGTTCAGGTGTCCAACGATATATGAGACAGATACTGCGCCATTTCCTTTCCACCAAAAACCAATTATTATTATTATTATTAGCCCCCGTGACAGTGGACACCTCAGTTGCGCTTTAAGCTCAGTGGCCGTAGTGACAAATGTGCGCTGCATGCATTAGCATAGGCAACTCTGTGGTCTGTCTGTTGTTGCCAGGCAGAAAAGGAAAGTGCACAGCCCTGCTCACTGGCTCTAGCCGATACACAATCGCTACCACGTGCAGATAGTAGCAGAGTTGAAAGAGGCGATAGAATAGTACAGACGCGCTAAAGACAAGGCCGATCCCGGAGGTAATGCAATACTGGGCCAACCGGTGGCGGAAATGAAGCATCCTTCAAACTTTCCGCACATTTCCAAAAATAAGTCCAGCTGGACCCGTAACAGATACTGTACCACTCTGTGGCAGAAGCCATGGCGTCCACTTGCGACGGAGGCGATACGCACAAGGCGCCTGTATAAAGTGCATTGAAATAACACAGCACACGGCCGCCTTTGCGTTTCGCCCCCTTCGAAACCGGAGGTTTTGTGTTTCGATGGCGGCGAAAAAAAAATTATACATAATAATTGGTTTTTGGGGATGGAAAATGGGGCGCAGTATTTGTCTCATACATCGTTGGACACGTGAACCGCGCCGTAAGGGAAGGGATAAAGGAGGGAGTGAAAGAAAAAAGTAAGAGGTGCCGCAGTGGAGGGCTCCGGAATTATTTACACCACCTGGG
>JARKHS020008740.1:0-20510 GCA_030143305.2 Amblyomma americanum | reverse complement strand
ATCCTTTACCCCAAAACCAATATATCATTATTACAGTCCCCACATCATCATCTCCAGCCCAAATTCATCAATTAGGCTTTTCCTACATTTGGCGTCTCCTACATATATCTCCAATTACCATGTGCTGTGCCAGGTATCGCTGCTCTGGCTCCGTAAGCTTCTGAGTCTCGTACGCCCACCTTATTCTCTACCACTCTCACTTTGCTGCCCTTGTCTTACCTTGACACGAACCCCTGTATCTTCCCATACCTATTCTGCGCTCTCCCTGTCTCTTAACGTTATAGCAACCATTCTCCTTCGCATAGCTCATTGCGCTGTCCTAAATTTAAATATAAGCTTTTATTTTCCCCTCGAAGTTTCTGCGTCTTAGGAGTGGAATGGAAAAATACAGCTGTTTTATGCTTATCCTTGCAGACTGCTAGTCATGACCTCTTGTTTAAATACACCCTTTTCAGTACCTATACAGCGCCTTAATTTGGAGATTGTTGTGAGCAGATATGGGTATGAACAAAAAGTACACTATTCGAAACGTGCAAACACACCATATAATTCATGTTTTTAAGATTTACACAGTGGCAAAATACACCGAGAAAACCAAAAACTCTAGATAACAGCTTTGTCAGCAACTAGGCCATCTAGAATTCAGACTAAACTTAGCACTACTATGACAAAAGAATCCCGGATAACAAGGAATAACCTTGAAGGTGCTGCAGAAACAATATCACCATGCAGGCAAGTTTTTCCTCTCTTTTATGGCGCAGGAAAAATGCCTAAGGTTCGCCTTCACAACACTGCTTTTGGAAAGGAGGTCAAAGCGCAGTTTCCACTGGAGACATAGCAAGGCGTCGGCTGCACAACCTTACCACATATTGAGTCCCCCGAGTACGGCGCCCTCCACTCCTGTCTTATTTCCTACCCATGTTATATTCCTGACACTAAAAAACTTGTCACTATGAGCAGAAAATTATTTTCAATGATTCTTCACAATATTTTCTGCGAAGATTCTGTGTCCATCTCCTAGAACAAAGCTATTGCACACGCATCTTAAACTCTATCGCAGAGGCTTGTTTTCCCTACCTTCTACCCGGACAAATTCCCGAGCTGTGAAGAACATGACCAACACTCTACCATTCCTTTTGGGCCTGCGTGACATCACTCATAACCCTCCCCATCGCTCCTCTTGGGAAGATGCCCTGTCCAACACGGAGCCGACCCACCAGTGCCGGCTCATCGAGCATGCCGAAAATATAGCGGATGCCAACGGGGCTATGGACTGAGAGCCCTTCTTTTCAAGACTGCTCTGACCAGCACGAACCCGCAAATCCTGAGACAGCTGCTCTAGCGGGCCTGCGGGATCGCGGCCGCACGTGGAGCCCTGGACCGAGGTCTCCACTCAAGTTTTCCTCCTCTTCCTCCTTGACCTAAGGAAATTAAATATTGTTTTGCATGATGTGCCATGGGAAACACGTATACTGCGTAAGGCTTAGAAAGCGCTAACTGGCATGGAAAGGACACACGCAAACACACACGGCGTTCCCTTACGATGAAATACCAACTAGCCCCCATAGTAGCTCTTGAGACCTATCCTACGTCCATGACGTTTTCCCTTCGGGAACTCACGGGCTCAGTTCACCCTCCGACAGGACGTCCAAGTCTTGCTTCATCCCTTCCTGGTGTGTGCCAGATGCCGGGAGGTATCGCCGTGGGGATTAGGCTTCCCACTGTTCAGCCCAGGTAGCCCCGAAACAATGGCGACCGATGGCGTTCCTCAGCGCTTTCAGCTGCTAAGACCATAAACGGAAGGACGCTGTGTAATGATGATTGTGGCTTAGCGCGTGACACTTCTTTCTTCTTATGCACTTTATGGCCACATGCGAGAATGATTCCCGTGTCATAAGTCGAGATATGCGAAGGGAAAGAGAGAAAGCGAAATCTCTTTATAAAAAAAAATGTATTCAGCGTGTTAAATCCGCTGCCATCAAACTCGGCCGCAGGGCAGTGCGCGCACTCGTGAACGAACTTTGGCGAGCCTCTGTGCATTCCTCGAACCCACGGTCTTGACGTCCCGTCTGTTCTCCGTCAGGTAGTTACACGCAGTGACCGAACGCTCCGCGAGTTCTACCTTGAACGATTAATAACTGGATGCCCCACTCCAGTTGTAACCAACACAGTGCTGTGCGCATGTGTGATTTAATTCCTCTAAAATGAACTAATCACGCGCACAACCTGGACACAATTCTTATTGTGTAAATAGTTTGTACATATTACTTCTCCAACTGTCCTCTCTTCCTGTCCCCTCACCTGTTTCATTTCATTTCTCCATTCTGCCTGCTATCCTTTATTTCCGCTGCCTCAGCTCAGGTGCTTCAGTATCGATGGCAGATGTCGGGCCTAGCAAAAATCTTTTCCTTCCTTTTTGCTATTATTTTTAATAAAACCACTACCACCACCTAACTCGGCGCTTTGCATGGGGTTTACGGACCGAAAAGCGGTTTGAGAGGAGCACCGGAAATAGCTTTACAAATGTTTTGTAAAACATGCTCTCAGATAATATTCATCAAACAATAGTTAAAGTAATGTACCAAATACTGCTTGAGGAAATAGATAAATCGGAACATGCACTTGCATCCTCTGGCTGAACTCTGCGCCAGATTAAACCACGATCTCACAATACGTCCTTGCTTCGCACGCACTAGCATCTTCCGCTGTTGCTTTTGTCCTGATGTGATACAGCTGTGGAATCAACCGCCTACTGATGTTGCACGTAGAAGCCTATAACAGCCTTTTAAGCAAGCTTTGACAACTATTTTAATCAACGCTACCCTGTTGTTCTCTGTGCGCCGTATTCTAATATATGCGTGCATTTCTTTTTCATATCTGGGTAATTAGTTCGAGCGTAAGAGCATTTGAATGTTGCATTAGGGTTACTTTAACTAGAAATGTTCGTCGTTATTTCTTGAGTTTGAAGTTTCGATATGTATTAGCGTTTTGTTCGAATCATTTGTATTCCCTCACTCTCGTGGTCCTGAAATAAGGGTAAACAGTATGAATAAATAAATAAATAACAGATTCCAATGTAGGATACAAAATTAGAGATGTCCCCAGGTGGTCGAAATTATACCGGAGCCCTGTACTACGGCACCTCTTTCTTCCTTTCTTCTTTTACTCCATCCTTTATCTCTTCCCTTACGGCGACTGACTGATTGATGTTTCTGAGGTGAAGAAGGAAAAGGAAAGAGCACGGGCCTGCCTACTGGCTCAAGGCGAGCCACGCTCGCTGCCGCTTGCTGAAAGTAGGATAGGATAGGATAGGAAGGAAAGGAAAGATTAGGAGAGCAAACAGTGAAAGAAAAGACGCGCCGCGCTAATATGCCCCGCTCTGATCCCGGAGGCAGTGCAATACCGGGCCGACCCGTGCCAGAGTGGTTCAAGCCAAGCACTCCGCCATACTCCAAAAATAAGTTTAATATCTTAGGTCGAAGGACCCGCTGTAGATTATAAATCAGGTACCAGGATTCAAGTCTTCATATGTATTAGTGTTTTGATCGAACCATTTGTATCCCCTCACTCTCGTGGCCCTGAATTGAGGGTTAACAGTATGAATAAATGAATAAATAATAGGCCCGGGATCAGTACCTTACGGCGCGGTTCAGGTGTCCAACGATATATGAGACAGATACTGCGCCATTTCCTTTCCCCAAAACCAATTATTATTAATTATTAACTTTGCCGGGGATGTGTTTCGCGGTGCATCCAACTTTGCTGCCGTTGTCTAATGTGGTAAGTGACAAGGAAAGGCGGGCTAGTTGGTTTTTTCAACGAGAAAGAGAAGGCAAACCTCACGCGAAATGCGTAGGCGTGCGTGGCCTCGTACGATGTACCAGGCTGCGTTTGACGTGGGGGCTTCGCCGAGAGTGAACACGGCACGCTGAACGTTGAGGTTGACCTCACGTCTCCAATTTTAAAGCGAAAGCTTTACTACTCCCTTCCGTAGCTTGTTCGGCGTCTGTTTCATATGACCTTAAACCCAGCAGAAACGCGTGAAGTAGCAGAAGCGATAAACGCCAATTTTCACAATTTTTCGGGAGCTTCGAAAGCGAAGGAAAGGCGCATAACTAGCCCGTGTGCTGTGCGATGTCAGTGCACGTTAAAGATCCCCAGGTGGTCGAAATTATTCCGGAGCCCTCCACTACGGACCTATTTGTTCCTCTCTTCTTTCACTCCCTCCTTTATCCCTTCCCTTACGGCGCGGTTCAGGTGTCCAACGATATATGAGACAGATACTGCGCCATTTCCTTTCCACCAAAAACCAATTATTATTATTATTATTAGCCCCCGTGACAGTGGACACCTCAGTTGCGCTTTAAGCTCAGTGGCCGTAGTGACAAATGTGCGCTGCATGCATTAGCATAGGCAACTCTGTGGTCTGTCTGTTGTTGCCAGGAAGAAAAGGAAAGTGCACAGCCCTGCTCACTGGCTCTAGCCGATACACAATCGCTACCACGTGCAGATATAGCAGAGTTGAAAGAGGCGATAGAATAGTACAGACGCGCTAAAGACAAGGCCGATCCCGGAGGTAATGCAATACTGGGCCAACCGGTGGCGGAAATGAAGCATCCTTCAAACTTTCCGCACATTTCCAAAAATAAGTCCAGCTGGACCCGTAACAGATACTGTACCACTCTGTGGCAGAAGCCATGGCGTCCACTTGCGACGGAGGCGATAGGCACAAGGCACCTGTATAAAGTGCACTGAAATAACACAGCACACGGCCGCCTTTGCGTTTCGCCCCCTTCGGAACCGGAGGTTTTGTGTTTCGATGGCGGCGAAAAAAAATTATATATAATAATTGGTTTTTGGGGATGGAAAATGGGGCGCAGTATTTGTCTCATACATCGTTGGACACGTGAACCGCGCCGTAAGGGAAGGGATAAAGGAGGGAGTGAAAGAAAAAAGTAAGAGGTGCCGCAGTGGTGGGCTCCGGAATTATTTACACCACCTGGGGATCTTTAACATGCACTGACCTCGCACAGCACACGGGCGCCTTAGCGTTTTCCCTCCATAAAAGCGCAGCAGCCGCGGTCGGGCTCAAACTTTATTTTAATCAAACCACTTACTACTACTACTAGCTGAGGTTTTACACTATATTACAGAAAGCGCCTAAAAATATGAGCATGTCGAAAAATGTTCTCTAAACCCGCTTCTTGCTGGAGGCGAAATTCTAGAGGCCCGCGTACTGCGGGACGTCATTGCACTTTAAAGAATCCCTGGAAAATGAAAATTAGGTTTTGGGGAAAGGAAATGGCGCAGTATCTGTCTCACATATCGGCTGACACCTGAAGTGTTCTGTAAAAGAAGGGATAAAGGAGGGAGTGAAAGAAGAAAGGAAGAAAGAAGTGTCATAGTGGAGGGCTCCAGTATAATAATATCGTCCACCTGGGAATCTTTAACGTGCACTGACATCGCACAGCACACGGGTGCCTTATAGTGTTTCGCATCCATGGAAACGCAGCCACCGCGGTCGGGTTCGAACCCCGGTACTCCGGATCAGTAGCCGAGCGCCCTAACCACTGAGCCTCCGCGGCGGGTAAAAGAAGAGCCCCAAGTGGTCTAAATTTCCGGTGTCCACTGCGGCGTCCCTCATAGCCCGAGTCACTTTGGGACGTTAATCCCCGGTAAGCCAACCAAACCTTAAAAGCACGCATGCGCAAACAGCTAGTTGATATTTTCTTTTTTTATTTATTATTTATTATAGATACCTCAAGGGCCCTTGAGGGCTTTACATGAGGGGTGGGCTAACAACCTGGTGTTAACAGAACATAGTTTCGATGGCTTTCTTGAAATGGTCCGGGTTTGTAAGAAGGATGGTACTGGTGGGAAGACTGTTCCAGTCACGCGCTGTTTGTATGAAGAAGGAATGAAGATGGGTCACGGTGCGAGCAGGAGGTGGGTAAACGGCCTTGTGGTGGCTTGTGCGGGCTGAAGAACGATGAGCATGTTGGATAGGACAGTTGTGAGTAAAGTTATGATATATTTTGTGATACAAGCATAGCCTTGCAACAATACGGCGTTGCTTGAGGTTAGGTAGGCATGCATTATTTTTCACGGAGGTAACACTGGTGGAGTATAAGTAGTTTGAGTAGATGAATCTAACGGCGTGATTTTGCGTAAGTTCAACACAGTGGGTTAGGTTAAGTTGAGCGGGGTCCCAGATGGCTGATGTTTTATAAGCTAGCAATTTAACTGCTGGTGAAGCTAGACGTAAATTACGACGTAGGTAGCCGAGAGTATTGTTAACATTGCTAATTATCCGCGTTATATGGGTTGCCCAGCTTAGGGTACCCGAGATGTCAACACCAAGATACTTAATGCAGTTGCAGGGTAAAACACTAGAACCGTTCAGAAGATAATTTGGGGTAGGGTAATTTTGTCGTCTGTGAAAGGAAACAAGCGCAGTTTTGTTAGAGTTTAAGACGATCAGCCATCTACGAGACCACTCCTCCAGCCTTAGTAGATCACATTGAAGAACATTATTATCTGCTGCACAATTAATAGAACGGTAAATAACACAATCGTCGGCGAATAAGCGGATGTTTGATGAGATATTATTAGGCAAGTCATTGATGTAAATTAAGAAAAGGAGAGGGCCAAGAACTGTACCTTGCGGCACACCAGAGAGTACGTCAGAGAGTGAAGAAGATTTGTTGTTGGCTTCAACAAACTGCTGACGATTAGTGAGGAAAGCCTGTATCCAGTTGAAGACGAGCGGGTCAAGATTTAGTTGTGAAAGCTTTAGTAGTAGGCGTGTGTGAGGGACTGTCGAAAGCCTTCTCGAAGTCGATGAAGAGAGCGTCAACAGGTATGTTAAGGTCTACATTAGTACTTATGTCGTGAAGGAATAAGGCAAGTTGAGTGTCACATGAAAGTCCTTTTTGAAATCCGTGCTGGTTAGGGCGAAACTTAACAGATGTAAGCAAATTTGTGATTTGCGAGTAAATAACGTGTTCCATAATTTTGTAAGAGACGCTGGTTAGAGATATAGGCAGGTAGTTAGTAGAACCTGGCTTTGGAACTGGAACAATCTTACCCACCTTCCAATCATGAGGGACGATGCTGGATGACAATGACTGCTGAAAAATGTGGGACAAAATAACACTGGTGATTTCCTTGGTGCTTTTGAGAACTATGGCATTGATTCCGTCGACGCCAGCTGATGAAGTCAATTTTAAAGTTTCGATTAGTTTCAAGATTACTTGGGGCGAAAATGTGATATCTCGCATTATGGGATGGTTATACGAGGAAACATACGGGAGTTTATCATCTGGTTCTCTTGTAAAAATAGAAGAAAAGGTTAGATTGAGTATTTCCGCTACCTCGTCACTGGGGACAGGCTGTCCTGTTTGATCCATTAATGAAACTGATTTGTCTTTATCTTTGGGATTAATTGCTTTCAAAAATTGTTTTGGGTTTGTTCGAAGTAAGTTAGGCAGGGTGGTTTCATAAAAGGAACGTTTAGATTTGGTAACTTCCGAATTATATAATTTGGACGTGGTGCGGTATTTCTGCCATTCCGCTGGACTCTTGGTAAATTTGGCTGTACGGAATTGGCGATTCTTCTTGTTTTTAAGACGCTTGAGTGCAGGATTAAACCAACGGGAGGAACTACGCTTTCTAATGCTTATGGTTGGAATATAGGTAATGATTAGTTCCTGCATTTTAGACTTGAACATTAACCAGTTTTGCTCGACAGATAGCGTCCAGAAATCAACTGATAAGAATTCCCAAAACCTGGTAAGTTCTTCGTTGAAATCTCGATAATTACCCTTTTCATACAAAGTAAGTTTTTTGTTGCTTTTGGCTGCGCGGTTCATTCTGATTAAGAATGTGCCATGGATTACTTTATGATCGCTAATTTCACCTAGGTATGACAGCGAAGGAATTCTATCGGGGTGGGATGTAAGCACAAGATCCAGGATGTTAGCTGAATGATGGGTATGCCTAGTTGCTGATTCAACCATCTGGGATAGTGAAAATGTTAGGCATGTGTTGACAAAATTGCTTTCTGTATTATTTTTCGAGAGGGAGAGTGCAAGGTTAGACCAAGTAATATCAGGAAATTTAAAATCACCAAACATTACAATAGGGGCACGTGGATACAGAGATCTTAAAGAGTTAAGTGTGTCATGGAACTGGGGCACGAATGAGCTGTCGGAATCAGACGGGCGATGGGGTGCGCCTAGGATGATATGAGGGTGCGCAGTTCGACAGCATACGAACACGGTTTCTAAAGAAGTATGAATGGATACTCTGTGGCAATTCAAAACAGGATGAGTAGCGATGAGAACACCACCGCAGCGTCTGTTGCTGCGGTCGGCACGAAAAACTGGGAAGTCTGGGTGAGAAGGAAAAATCTCTGAATTATCTATAGATGAATTCAGCCATGTCTCGGTTAACGCGATGACATTACAATCTGAAGAATCGATAATGTTACCAAGGATGTCGCGTTTCGGTAGCACGCTCCTAATATTAGTAGAAAGGAAAGAGAGGGATTTCTTTGTACATTCCTGGTTGGCACGCGCCAATTGCTATGTTGCACGAAGAACAACCTGTTTGCTGACCGGATCATAAACGTATGTGTCATTTCCTACTTCTAGTCTGTTGTGGCGAAGAGTGCTGCGAAAGCTTTGTTTCTTTTGAAATTCAATCAGGGCTTTCCGGGCTAAACGAGTGGCTGGAGAAAGGTCTTGGGCAACACTAATTTTAGAGTCCTTGTTTGCGCTGCTAGTGGTCAGCAGTTTTTCTTTGTCCTTAAAATGGACAAACTTCACTAGAATTGGTCTAGTTTTGTTAGGAGAAAAAGACACAAGCCTCGTGCGGGACGACAGGAATGGACAGCCAGTGTGTCTGGATAACAAAGAACGTGCTTGTTTATTCAGCGCTGATACTTATAGCCGAAGGTGGAAAGGGGTTAGTGAAAACAGAGGGCGAGGGATAAGCACGTGTTAAGGAAGCCTACAGAGATAGCTTGCGTGCTTTCATCTGATATGATACATCCTCCTTCTCAACAGCTGTGTCACCGCCAAGCTCAACACCGCTGGCTTGTCTGCTGAAAGTGTTGGTCGTAACCCAGACGCTCTGGTGGTCGCATCTGTCGTGTTGTCCTTCGCAGTGGCTGAAGCGCTGACTGCTCAGCTGGCGTCAGCGGAGCCACAGGGGCAGTTGACGCCACACCTTGTGACGATGCCCTGTTGTCGCCGAAATCTTCGTCGTCTGATGAGTGATCAGACCATTGTTCCTTCGTTGCCAAAAGGTGTCGGCGGTTGCGCCGAAGAATGGTATTGTCCTCTGTGTGCACGTGAAAGGCCCGCGGACCGGCCGATCCAACCACCTTGGCTTTTCGTGACCATGACTTGCCGTTCACACGTACCACGTCGTTGTTGCTCAGGCGTGGTAGAGCTCGCTCGTTGTGGCTTATCTGTCGGTGTTTTTTCACCCGTACAGTAGGCAGGGGATTGAAGTCCGGCACGGGTGTGCGCAGCCGCCTTCCTTGGAGCAGCTCGCCTGGAGACCGGCCATCTTCAGTAGGACTTGCCCTGTAATTCAACATGCCCAGCCAGAAACACTCGCTAGCAGCTTTCGTTTTCTTTAGAATGCGCTTCACGATTTGTACACCCTTTTCCGCGAGCCCGTTAGATTGAGGATATTCCGGGCTTGATGTCACATGTTTGAAATCATAAAGCTGCGCAAAAAGAGCGAACTCATGGCTGCTGAACTGCGGGCCGTTATCTGTGCAAACCTCGGCAGGGATGCCGTACCGGGAAAATACTGCACCTAGCTTATCGACAACCGAACTGGCTGTCGTGTCGGGCAGCAGCTCCACCTCTGGGAAATTGGACATCGAGTCGTAGGCGCACAGATAATGTCTTCCGGAGTATTGAAAGAGGTCGACCCCGACACGGTGCCATGGTTGAGTAGGCGTTGCCCGAAGAATCAAAGGCTCTGATGGTTGCTTATAAGCATAAGTCTTGCACGTTGGACAACTTTCGATCAGAGACTGAACGTCAGAGTTTATGCTCGGCCAATAGACCATCTGCCTAGCCCTAGCTTTGCACTTCACCTGACCAAGATGACCTGCGTGAATCCGCTTTAGCATATCTCTGCGCATGCTTGTCGGAATTACTACTTTCGATCCTTTCAGGAGTATACCGTTGACCACGGAAAGTTCGGCAGCCACCGGTTTCAGTGGACCGTCCACAGTCTCTCCCCTCGCTAGCTTCCGCAGCACTACGCCAAGGTACGGATCGTTAGCAGTTTCTCGTGCAAGTTTCGCGGCTGTCTGTTCACTCACGAGTGCTGACACAACCGTCACCGCGTGAACTTCGACGTCGCACGTGTCTGCAGGTGCCTTGTGGTCAGGAGCAGGAGACCGGGACAGCATATCAGCCAGGGCCATCTGTTTGCCGGGAACAAAGGTGAGGGTGTAATCGTATTTGAGCAACCGAAGGAAAAAACGTTGCACCCTGGGCGGCATGTCGGCTATGCCTTTCTTTGATATGTTTATCAGCGGACTGTGGTCACTCTCGAGGATGAGTGGGCGGCCATAAACAAAATGATTGAACTTTTCGCAACCGAACACCAAAGCCAATGCTTCTTTTTCAATCTGTGAATATCTTTGTTCCGATTCGGTCAGCGCTCTTGACGCGTACGCTACCGGTTTCCAGCAATCCCCGTGACGTTGTAGGAGCGCCGAGCCAACGCCACTTTGAGAAGCATCTGCAGTCACTTTTGTCTGCAAGCATGGGTCAAATATGGCAAGCACTGGTGCTTCGCTCAACTCTTGGCATATAGCTTGCCACTCGTTTTCGTGATTCGATGTCCAATCGAAAATGGAGTCTTGTTTGAGTAGAGAACGAAGCGTCGACGTGCGCTGTGAAAGTGACGGCAGATACTTGCCGAAGTAGTTAACGACCCCGAGCAACCTCTGTACCGCCAATTTGTCTTGAGGCTTGGGCATTTTCAGAAGACCATCCACGAGATAGGGATTGGGCCTAATGCCCTTGTGGCTAATGATGTCTCCCAAGAACAAAACTTCTTGTACGCCGAACTTGCACTTGGATGCATTAAACGTTAGGCCCGCTTCTTCAGCTGCTTTAAGTGCACTGCGCAGCCTCTGGTCGTGTTCCGCCCTTGTCGCACCCCAAATCAGCACATCATCCACGTACACGCGTACGCCTGGGAGGCCATCGAAAACCTCGTTGAGGGCCTTCTGAAATACCTCGCTAGCTGATGCCACGCCGAATGGAAGTCGAAGAAACCGATATCGGCCGAAGGGGGTAGCAAATGTGCAGATCTTGGACGATTGCTCGTCTAGTGGGATTTGGTGAAATCCAGCATTTGCGTCGAGATGCGAGAAAAACTTCGCGCCTGCCAAGTCCGCTTCAATGTCCTCGCGGCGAGGCATTTGGTAGTGTTCTCTCTTCACGCTTTCATTTATGCGTCTCGGGTCCATGCAAACTCTCAAATTGCCATCTTTTTTTAACACAATGACAAGCGGGCTTACCCAGTCTGTAGGGCTGCTGACCTTCTGGATGATGCCTTCCTTTTCCATCCGGTCCAGTTCCGCACGGAGAGGCTCTCGCAGTGACAGGGGAACCCTTCGAGCTGGCTGGACGACTGGCCGGGCTTCCTTGTGCAGTACGATCTTGTATTCACGTGGGGCGCGTCCTATCCCGTGGAAAAGCCGTGGGAATTCCTTGACGATCGGTTCAGCTTGGCTCATCGTCACGTTTTCTATAGTGCGCTGGATGATCCTTAGCTTCTCGCTGGTTGCCAAGCCCAAGATAGCACTGTGGTCTTTCTTTACAACAAAAAATTCAGCCCACACCTTATGGTCGCCAACCGTCACGGGTGCTGAAAACTTGCCGATATGTTTGATAACGTTACCCCCGTAGGATCTCAGAACGGCGCCGCTTGGCATCAGGGTAATGGCCTTAAGCTTGCGGAACATAGAGAGCGGCAAAACGTTCGCCTGCGACCCTGTATCAACCTTGAACCTCACGTTTTGTCCTTGAATGCATGCGTCCACTTGCCAGTCACGTTCTCTGTTAGCGCTGCCGACAGCGACGTCCAGCACCTCGAAGTCGTCGCTTTCATGCTGTACTTCGTAGACGTCATCTTGTTTCCTGCAGCAAGACGCGAAATGGTTTCGCCCATTACACGAGTAACAGGTTTTTCCGTAGGCTGGGCAGCATCTCGAAGCATGTCTGCGGTTGCACCGCGTACAATTTGGGTCGCGCCTGGACCCTGTCTGAGCACTCTTCCTGGCCGTAACAGCGCTCATATCAAGTTCTTCATTTGCCTTCCCCCAGACTTCGTTTTGGCGAGCTGAAGTCTCTGCCGCCTTGCATAAGGTGACAGCTTTTCCCAAGGTCAGGTTTTTGTCCCTGAGCATCTTCTCTCGAAGCTTTGGTGAATTGGTTCCGAACACAACTTGGTCGCGCACCATATCATCTGTCATGGCCCCGAAGTTGCAGTGCTGCGCTTGTCTCTTTAGGGCACGTACAAACTGCTCGAAAGGTTCCGCCTCACCCTGACGACGTGAACGGAAGACGTACCTTTCGTGGATTTCGTTTTGTTGCTCCACGCAGTATTCTTCGAATTTGGCAATCACGGTGGCGTAGTCTTCCTTGCTTTCTCCCTCGGTGAACACAAAGTTGTTGAAAACGTCCAAGGCATCCTCTCCAGCAACGCTGAGCAGCAGGGCCGTCTTTGCCGCCTCCGATCTTGGCTTGTCGGTGCATGCCGTGGCTTGAAGAAAAAATTCGAACTTCTGACGAAACAGCCTCCAGTTCCTTCCTCCATCGGCGGTCAAACGCAGCGGTTCGGGCGGCCTTAGGTGCTCCATGGCGTGAATCCTTACGTTCGGCTAGCCCCGGAAGCTGTCGTTTTAACTGGTCGCCTTCATCCCACTTCTGACACCATGTATCGTCCTCGTGCGGGACGACAGGAATGGACAGCCAGTGTGTCTGGATAACAAAGAACGTGCTTGTTTATTCAGCGCTGATACTTATAGCCGAAGGTGGAAAGGGGTTAGTGAAAACAGAGGGCGAGGGATAAGCACGTGGTAAGGAAGCCTACAGAGATAGCTTGCGTGCTTTCATCTGATATGATAGAAGAACAACCTGTTTGCTGACCGGATCATAAACGTATGTGTCATTTCCTACTTCTAGTCTGTTGTGGCGAAGAGTGCTGCGAAAGCTTTGTTTCTTTTGAAATTCAATCAGGGCTTTCCGGGCTAAACGAGTGGCTGGAGAAAGGTCTTGGGCAACACTAATTTTAGAGTCCTTGTTTGCGCTGCTAGTGGTCAGCAGTTTTTCTTTGTCCTTAAAATGGGCAAACTTCACTAGAATTGGTCTAGTTTTGTTAGGAGAAAAAGACCCAAGCCTATGGGCACGCTCTATGTCCCTCACTTCAATGCATAATTTCAAGTGTTCCTTGGAAAGGGCGATCACCTTTTCCTCAGAGCTCGCCCAACTTTCGTCGCACTCATCGTCCACCCCGTAAAACACCAGGTTGTTTCTCCGCGCCCTATCTTCGGCATCGTCTGCTCGAGCAGTTAAATGTTCAAGCTGACAAGCGTTTGCCTCTGCGAGCGTCTGAACACTTTTTATATCTGCCTTGATTGTCGTAAGTGATTGGCACTCTTCTTCAATATTAGTTATTCTTTCTTTGATATCTTGCAGCATTTTATCGTTTTCACTCTGCTTTTCCCAGATATTTTTAACTTCATCTAATAACGTTGCCTGTCCATTCTTTAGTTCGTCCAGAGCTTCTAACAAAGCAGATAGCTCATCGCCAGCAGCGGCACGAGTAATGGGACCCGCGTTTTGCTCGACATCCCCGGACAGTCTCAGAAGCGCCTGTATTACATGTCCACAGTCACAAAGAATGACACGACACCGACACCGGGGGCACGACACCGACTCTTGCACGATGTTCACCTCGGTATTGGCCTTCCAGGTGCTGTCGTACTGGCTCTCTCCTGGTACGCGCCGTGGCCTGGACCCCTGCCCATCACCTACACTGCACTTCCCGGATTCTTCGGCTCCGTGGATGCCTGAACAGTCATCTGCTGTATCAACCGGACCTGACCGCCCATATTTGGCGCCGCTCGACGCCTTCGCCTGGAAACCACCGCCATCGACTACGTCATCAATCACATGGCCTGAGGCAACAGTATTTAATCTGCGGCACAACGTCAGCTCGGCGGGGCACGACACCGACTCTTGCACGATGTTCACCCCGGTATTGGCCTTCCAGGTGCTGTCGTACTGGCTCTCTCCTGGTACGCGCCGTGGCCTGGACCCCTGCCCATCACCTACACTGCACTTCCCGGATTCTTCGGCTCCGTGGATGCCTGAACAGTCATCTGCTGTATCAACCGGACCTGACCGCCCATATTTGGCGCCGCTCGACGCCTTCGCCTGGAAACCACCGCCATCGACTACGTCATCAATCGCATGGCCTGAGGCAACAGTATTTAATCTGCGGCACAACGTCAGCTCGGCGGGGCACGACACCGACTCTTGCACGATGTTCACCCCGGTATTGGCCTTCCAGGTGCTGTCGTACTGGCTCTCTCCTGGTACGCGCCGTGGCCTGGACCCCTGCCCATCACCTACACTGCACTTCCCGGATTCTTCGGCTCCGTGGATGCCTGAACAGTCATCTGCTGTATCAACCGGACCTGACCGCCCATATTTGGCGCCGCTCGACGCCTTCGCCTGGAAACCACCGCCATCGACTACGTCATCAATCACATGGCCTGAGGCAACAGTATTTAATCTGCGGCACAACGTCAGCTCGGCGGGGCACGACACCGACTCTTGCACGATGTTCACCCCGGTATTGGCCTTCCAGGTTAGTTACCTAGACTACGCTAAGGAGACTCGTAGTAGCGATCGTTGTCTTTTCGCGGTGTCGTGCCCCTACGACCTGAAATGGCGCACTGCGCTGCGTGTGTTATGTGACATACTTGCCTTTGATTTGCTATCTGAGCTAATGCTGCTGCTTTCGGGAGATGTTGAACTTAATCCTGGCCCCGGACCAACCAACCTTTTCGATGTTTTAGATGCTCTCAAGCGACTAGAAGAACACCATGCAGCCATGCGTGCCGACCTTGATCAATTGAAAACAACCCAAATCAGCCATGAAACACAACTAACTGCACTTTCAAACCGAGTAGCAGTGCTCAAATTAGACGAGCGTAAAACAGTATCACCATCAAAACAGGTAGAGACTAGCCAGATTAGGCAGGACATCGCTGAACTAAAGGCCGCCAACATAGACGCGAAGAACAGAATGCGCCGAAACAACCTGCTCTTTTTCGGCTTAGATGATAGCGACTAAGAATCGTGGACTGAATCGGAGGAAAAAGTTATTGTGCTGTGCAAAGAAAAACTAGATTTGAATCTAGAACCAAGCGCAATAGAACGCGCCCACCGCATTGGACAATTCTCAACGGAAAAAAAGCGACCAATAATCGTTAAAATGAATCACTACAAGGGAAAAGAAAGCGTGCTTGCATGTGGTCGTAAATTGAAAGAAACACCTTACGTTATCCGAGAAGACTTCGAATTCGCCACTCGACTCGCTCGCTCCAAATTGGTTCAATTCATTAAGCCCCGAGGGTGTAGCTTTAAGCTTCGATACGATAAACTTATCGTTGGCGAGAAATATTACACCTACGATCATGCCTCTGATACCATAACAGAAACAGATACGAACACCAAGCCCGCGGCAAAGATAAATGGAGCACAGGACAATACACAGCAGGCCTCAGAGCAAGCCAAGTGACACTCTACTGAACTGCATGAACCGATTCCGCCAAGCAATCGTCATTCACCCGCACTCATCAACATCGCTTTTACTAATATACGGAGTATTCTACCTAAACGCCATCAGGTTCACAGTTTCATTGAAGTCACAGACGCCGATATGGTCATACTCACAAAAACTTGGCTGCACCCAGAGATAGAAGACCACGAATTGTTCCCTTCAGACTTCCATTTCACCACATACCGCAAAGATCGCACTAACCGAAAAGGGGGAGGAGTTCTAATAGCCGTTCGTAACACTCTGCAGTCCTCGATTATCCGGCATGATAATATCCTAGAAATAATCTGGGTATGCCTTCACAACGCCTCCGGAAAGCTAGTGTTCGGTGTCTGCTATAGACCCCCAGACAGTCACGTATCATTCCCCGATTCCCTACGCCATGAATTAACGATTATGAGGAATGAGTATCCCAAAGCACCCATATTTCTGTTTGGTGATTTCAATTACCCACAAATTAACTGGTCATTGCTCTCGACACTAAGTTCGACACCTGCAAACGAACAGAAACTTTTTCTAGAACTAACCCTTGACTTTAACCTTCAGCAAGTGATAACAAGTCCAACGAGAGGAGACAACATCCTAGATCTTTTGCTCACAAGTCACCCGGACGACGTAAATTCCATTACTGTCCTTCCTGGATTAAGCGACCACAACCTTGTTCACATCTCTATGACGCTACCTTTAAAGAAGAAATCACCAACCAGCAAACTGATAAAAGACTACAAAAGGGCTGATTTTGATGCTATGAACAATGATCTTGAAAAATTTTTCGACAACTTTCGTTGCACCTATCTAAATCGCACACCTAACTCGAACTGGAATTTGTACAAAGACACCCTACTACATTTGGAAAGTAAGCACGTTCCAACACTACTTATTAAATCAGATACCAAGAATCAATGGTTTAACAAACGCCTCAAGTCTCTCCTTGGCAAAAAGAAGCGCCTGTATCGAACAGCAAAACTTCAAAATAGTCACTTAGCATGGGAAAAATATCGCTTGTGCGCCCAACAGTATACCACAGAACTGACAAGTGCTAAAGATAAGTTTTACTCTCAAGATTTACTATCAATCCTTCACTCTAACCCCAACAAATTCTGGCGCATGCTATCTAATAAACCACAAGATCGCCATGTACAACTCCTAGATGCTGATGGAGAACCAATCAAAAGCGATGACTGTGCGACCGCGCTCAACAATTACTTTACGTCAGTTTTTTCCGCTGCTAACGTTACTGCTAATGAACACATTCCAGAAATCTCACTCTCAGAAATGCCTAAAATCGAAATTAACCCTGATGGTGTATCACAGCTTATTGCCTCACTGAAAATATCTACATCTGCCGGCTGCGATCAAATTAACAGTAAGCTACTAAAAAATACCATTTCATTGTCTAGCCAGGTACTGCATCTAATTTTTACGCAATCCTTAGATACCGGGGTTGTCCCTGACGATTGGAAAAAAGCTCAAATTACACCCATATTTAAAGCGGATGACCGCACGTGCCCTAACAACTATCGTCCCATTTCCCTCACTAGTATACCGTCTAAACTACTTGAGCACATTATTTTTTCCAATCTTATGACCCACCTAGAATCAATGAACTTTTTCTATCCGAATCAACACGGCTTCCGGAAGCAGCTGTCATGTGAGACCCAGCTCGCCGAATTCACCCACGACATTCTACAATACTTAGATAACCTTGTCCAGATCGACGCTATCTTTCTCGACTTTTCAAAAGCATTTGATCGTGTTTCCCATAATCTTCTTCTTTTTAAGTTGTCATCGCTCGGCATTCCACAAACTTTGCTCTCCTGGCTAGAGCAGTTCCTTAAAGGACGTAAGCAGTTCACCTGTGTTAATAACTGTCGCTCAGCTTTTTCCGACGTAACATCCGGCGTACCTCAAGGTGCAGGCTTATCACCTCTTTTATTCCTCATCTACATCAATGACCTACCGATCAACATAAAATCAACGCTACGTTTATTCGCAGATGACTGCGTAATTTACAGCCCCATCCACGGCGCTAGCGCCATTGCCGCTCTTCAACAGGATCTAACCACTATCTCAGCGTGGTGTGACAAATGGCACATGCCTCTTAATCTAAATAAATGCCAATCCATATCATTCTCTCGCAAAAACACAGTTATTGATAGCACTTACAACATAAAATCGGTCGCCGTCACGAGAACATCATCTTATAAATACCTAGGAGTACACATCACATCATCGCTGTCATGGACAACACACATTCAGACCATCTGTTCCAAAGCATCACGCACACTTGGTTTTCTCCGGCGCAATCTAAAATCTGCATCACCTGAAGTAAAAAAGTTGGCATACATAACATTCGTACGTCCTAAATTGGAGTACGCGTCATCTGTCTGGCATCCATCACAATCGTATCTCATCTCAGACCTTGAAGCCATTCAAAATCGCGCCGCCCGTTTTATTACATCGCAGTACTCAAGAAATACCAGCGTAACATTACTAAAACGATCCCTCGGCCTTCAAACACTAGCAACTCGCCGTGTTATTTCCCGTCTATGCCTCTTTCACTCTTTCTTTTATCGCTCACCAAGACATTTGTTGCTGCAGCCACCCCCACGTACGTCATCCCGCCTAAACCACAGTAACCCAATCGCACGCATTAAAACCCGCACCTCCGCAATGAGCAGTTCATTTTTTCCCGACGCCATAGTGCTCTGGAATGGCCTTCCCGACAACGTAATAACATGCTCCGATCGCCGCCTTTTCCGCGAGAAACTGGCTAATCACTTCTCATAAACATATTCATACTGCGACACCGAAGTGCCAACTGTTCCTTGTTTTCTTTTTGTATGTTTATTTCTTGCTTTTAGTTTGTATATTATTGTACACTTTTTTGGTACCCCGTGTATTTTTCCCCCTTTCTTTCTTTTGTGTTCTCTGCTACTACCCTCCAACCTGTATGTACGCCCCCCCTTATGTAATGCCTTCGGGCCTTTAAGGGACAAATAAATGAAATGAAATGAAAAGCTGCATGTGGGCTTGGCAGCACAAAAAGACCGCGGTAGCGCGTGCGCTCAGTTAATAAAGTCCAACAGTTGGTTACCTGCGCAAACAACAACGGCGTACGGTGAGGCGATGTCATCGCGCCCGTGCTGCGAAGCCCACTGAAGGCCGTGACGATGTCGCGGTGATTTATCTAGGGCTGGTGACGTAGAGACGATAAACCGGAAGTGCATGGCCATGATCTGAGGGTGCGAGGTAGGCAGGGTGATGCTGCAACAGAGGGAGCCGGGCATCGCTGAGGAAGAAACCGGTGGGCGGATAAACCAAGCGTCGGAGCCAAGGCATCAGGGTGGTATCGCCACGGTCCAGCCACATCGTCCAGCAGGTAAGCACCGAGCACAGGTCCGTCTCCGGTAGTCCGGTTGTCTGCTCCGCAGGAACAGTAGACCAGGGCCAGTAGCTGCGCAAGCAACGGCGTACGATGAGGCGATGTCATCGCGCCCGTGCTGCCAAGCCCACTGAAGGCCGTGATGATGTCACGGTGATTTATCCAGTTCCAGTTCCAAAAACTTTTATTTCCATCAGAAATGGAGGCCCTCTACTCCCTACCCCTGGCGCGCAGGCCTAGGGGCAGAGGCCAGGGCCTCCGCGACTAGATGCAGGCAAAGAGTTGATGGATCTTCGCAGCCTCTGCCGCCAGATGGATGGCTTTCTTCTGGGTCGCGGACTCCGCGCTTTGCAGAAGGGTTTCGCAGGCTTCTCTACTATCTATTCCTTCCCTCACCCCTGGGGAGTGTACACACTGCCAAATTATATGGTCGAGGGTCCCCCTCTCTCCACATTTTTTTACATTTATCTTCTATGTCCTCGTCTTGTAGGACGTGTGACTCCAATACCGGGTTTATGAAATTTCCTGCCTGTAGCCTTCTCCAGGTTACTGCCTCTCTGTTCCCGAGCTCCTTGTCCGGAGGAGGGACAGTTATTCTCTGCAGTTTGTAATTCTCTATGATTTCTGTGTATGTTTGCAGTCTCTCGTCGAGTTCCTTGCAATCTGGCGGTTCCGCTTCTTCTCGGATGTAGAGATCTCGAGCTAGAAGGTGCGCCGCTTCATTGCCTGGTACTGACGTATGAGCTGGTGCCCATATTTAGGCTAATTTTTCTATGCATCTTTTCCCCCGTTACAATCCGCACCGCTTCTGATGCGACTATACCTCTTCCATAATTGTAGATGGCTGTTTTACTGTCACTTATTATATAGTTTGCCTCTGTTCCCACGCAAGCAAGCGGTATTGCTACCTCTTCTGCTACTTCCGAATTGCGGCTGCGTATCGTAGCTGCTGATATTGCTGTACCCTTGCCATCCACCACTGAGGCTACAGCTGCTCCCAGTCTACCGCTCTTCGCATTCGTGTATGCTACCGTCTCCTTATTCATTTCGTTGAAGCGTCGCATGAGGGCTTCGGCTCTCTTTTCCCTCCTCTCACTGTTGAAGGTGGGGTGCATGTTTCTCGGAAGTGGGTATATTCTGAGATGTTCCCTGACCTCCTTTGGGATGTCTTGTTTTTGCTGCATGCCTCTGTCTGCCTGCAATCCTACCATGCCTAAAATGGCTCTGCCTG
>JARKHS020008738.1:0-24372 GCA_030143305.2 Amblyomma americanum | reverse complement strand
ACCCACCCATCCATCCATCCATCCATCCATCCATCCATCCATCCATCCATCCATCCATCCATCCATCCATCCATCCATCCATCCATCCATCCATCCATCCATCCATCCATCCATACGTCCGTCCGTCCGTCCATTCATCCATCCATTCATCCGTCCGTCCGTCCGTCCGTCCGTCCGTCCATCCATCCATCCATCCATCCATCCATCCAACCACCCACCCATCCATCCATCCATCCATCCATCCATCCTTTCATCCATCCATCGATCCATCCATCCATCCATCCATCCATCCATCCATCCATCCATCCATCCATCCATCCATCCATCCATCCATCCATCCATCCATCCATCCATCCATCCATCCATCCATCCATCCATCCATCCATCCATCCATCCATCCATCCATCCATCCATCCATCCATCCATCCTCATCAGCAGGCTGCTGAAGAAAAAAGAATGAAGTGCGTTGACAACGCGAGGGAGGCGGGGGGGGGACAACTTTTTAATATCCAAAGCAAGAGATGCGAGCTTATTAATTGTCCGAGCAAATACGGTATACAACTTGACGCAACAAGCGAGCAATCATCGGCTCATCCAATGCCTACTGTGCTCATTCAAGCGAGATTTTCATCACTTGTGTGCCGCTAAACGGCGCCACCAGTACTTTCAGGTCATCGCTGGGTTGTTGCAAGTTTACTTGTCCTGCACTGTTTGCGCACTGTGTATACCTATCAGAGAGTTTTAGTTTAACGTGCGTAGAGGCTTCACGTACGTAGAGCTCTTACGGGTGACCAGTGCGCATGCGCAGAACGCAAAGGGTATGCGCAAGTCTTAAGTACGTACGTGAGATTCAGATTTTTACGTTGCGGTCTTTGCGTTGCTTGCATATGTAGCGTTGGTAAATATGGCGGCGACCTGCCCGGCCCTTCAAAGCGATAACAGCATCGCCGCTAATCCCTCGACGCGATATCGCGTTCTAAACTGTTGTATTCGCTAACAATTTGCCCATTCTTAACCTCGCATAAAGTTTCAAGTGACAAATAGGTGTTGTTTTTCAGATATACGGGCGACTGCCAAGCTGTTAAGCCTAACCAAGCAGCGCTCCGATGCAGTTCGACTGGCTTGGCTTTGACTCGTCTTGTCTTGGAGTGGCTACAGCTGTGCCTTGATCCATCAGTAGATGGCGCTAGGAAGAACGCGCGGCGACTCTCGCGTACGTGCAAATACAAGGGTTTGATGTGACATGCGCGTATGCTACGTAGACTTCTCACTTCTGCGTACGTGAACTCTGTACGTACGTGAAACTAAAGCTCTCTAATAATGCATCTGAGTGCACGTGTGTGCGTGCATGCTTTTTTTTCTTTTTCAGCTGTTCCTGAGTTAGGAGACTAGCCCGATGTGATGAGGGAAATAATGAACATGTCTAGCCTCGCCCACTGGCCGATAACGAACGAAACCGAGGCGAAGTTCAATAATTGCACTGAAGTGCTGAAAAAGACTGGAATCTTCACTGTCGTTTCCTTTCATGTTCACAGAGATATGAAGAATCTCAATTCTAACGTCATTGGGGTGAGCAGGCCACTGCACAAGTTGAGGTCAACAACATATAACAGCTCTTTCTTTTTTATTCTTTTTTCCGAAACAGACTAGCTATAAAAGCGACAGGTGGTTGTTTAATTGTTGCGGGCCGAACTTGAAAGACGACAACTTACCAAAGGTCGCAGTTTTCACGAATTTCTGTTACTGGAAGCCATCACTGACATGCGTAGAAGCTCTGACGTTGAGCGTGGCAGTCCCAGTGTCTTTCATTGCCAGTTTAATCCGCAGTTAACAGCACTTCGCAATCAATTCCATTTTGATTTATTCGAGTTTTCCTGATGCAACATAGACATGACTCAGCCGACAGCAAAGCCGTTGTACCTAGCTGTGCATTAATCTACGCTTAATCTCCAGCTTTTCCCTCATAGCTCCAAACCTTGTAACCCCGACAGTTCACGAAGGAAAAATTCACTGGGACACCTAAATACATCCATCATCATCCTCAGCATGACTGCCCTCACTACAGGTCAAAGGCCTCACCCATGTCTCTCCAATTAACTCTTTCATTTGTCAGCTGCGCCCGCCGTATGCCCGCAAACTTCTGAATCTCATTCGCCCACCTAACTTTCTGCCGCCCCCTTGCTACGCATCCACTCCGTTAGCCTTAAGGACCAGCGGTTATTTTGCCTTCGAATTACGTGGCATGCACAAGCCCATTTCTTCCTCTTGATTTCTAATGAGATGTCATTAACCATTGTTTGTTTCCTCCCCCGCTTCCGGTATCTTAATGTTACACCTATAATTTTTCTTTCCATTTCTTTTCATTGCCTTTAACTTAAGCTGAACCATTTGCGTCAACCTCCATGTTTCTGCCGTATAGGTGAGTACAGGTAATATACAGCTGTCGTACACTTTTCTCTTGGGAAATATTGATAAACTGTTATTCATGATCTGAGAGAGCCAGTTACATTACATGTTGGCAATGGGATGGCATTAGAAGTTGTTGATGCTTTTACATTCAGTTTGGTGTCATTCTTTCATGACTATGTTTGCGGTACCCTATGCGTCTACCTGCACACATCCAGACATCACAACTTGCTTGTTGTTAGATGTTTCCTTGAAAAGGTCTAGAGGTGGCCACACGGACGAACTAAAGATACATCGAAACATATAGTTGTCATTTCCGGTCTAGTGCAATCGATTCCGTTATTGTGACGTCACTTTCGTTCTGAGAACCAATCGATCAACGACTCATTTTTTCCCCGATCAGGTTTCTAATGCTTTCGTATTGAAAAAAAAACGAAACATTTTTTACTAACGCACGATTTCTCTCTTTTCAGATCGATCAGCTAGAATTCGATACAGTGCGACGAAACGAGCTCATATACGAGATGAAGAATACAACAAAGAAATAATCGATGCCTATAAGACACTCATCGAAAGTGCACTGAATTTTATACGACCCAACCTTACTGAAGAATAACTAAAGAATATTTCTGACACGCTTGCGAACTTCGGACAGTTGGCCTATGTAAGAACCAAGTGCCTCCCCCCCCCATTTTTTGTTCAAAATAAGGTGAGCACACCTTCGTGTTCGAACTGTTCCGAGACTCTCCGATATAGCTCAGAGGTTGCAACACACAGCTAGTTAGTCAAAATTCTTACATTTTTACACTCCAGCGTCTACTTTTGTTCTGATGCAGGTCTTTGAAGCAAACACTTTGGAACACTGAAATTGCAGACTCCAGAGGATGCGGGGATCTTTTTATTGCACGCGCATTTAATTCCTCATCTCTATGCTTAAGAGACGAACCACAGCCAACCGCTACGAGAAGTAAAAAATAGGCATTCCATAAGTCCGAAACAAATGGGTATAGCAGAAGACACGGAAGGTATATCCGACGCTAATAAACTAATGATGGCATATGTGAACGCGTACACAGTCACGTGACAATATGCGTATGCTTCTTCGTCAGGGCTAAACCTATACGTTGCGCTCTGCGCATGCGCCCCACCCTGGGGTCATTTAATTTTGTACACGCCAAACATGTTAGAGTACTTAAGAAATTCATAGGGTAATAATGTAGCCACTTATAGGCACCGAGCAGACATGATTTCCTCACCTGATTTCACATCCATTGGTTCCAGCTGACGGCGCCTGCTGAAGAAAGACGAGACCTAATGAAAATTTACCAAAGAACCACCATCGCGGAGCTCCAGAAGAATTTCACTCATGTGAGCAATGATGTGACACCGCAGTTGACGGATATACTGAAAGCTGCAATTGACGACAGGCTGGTTGGTGTTAAAGGTCGGTTTCTGCACTCCAAACAGGAATAAGCAAATATTGGAGGAAAATGGAGTAAGCAATTTTCCTAGCGCACTCTCTTTTCTTCGCAGGTCATGCAGCCCAAGTTCCGGAGCAGATTTGGATCAATAAATGTACGGAATACTTACTCTTGGTAACGGAGTTAAAATCTCACTGCAAAGCATAGTAACTTGATACACTTAGCAAAGGGAGGAGGCTTTAAAACGCGTCTCCTGAGGCCTCGAGGTTAGCAATTTAAAGAGATTGAAATCCCGGTTGAAATCTTCGTACCTTATACAATTCTGACTGTCGTGCCGATCGTAAGTATTCTGTATTTTTAGTGATGGAAATCTCCGTGACGGGGGCAGCATACAGAGCCCCTTGAAAGGAAGTGCGCTAGAAGACAGATTACTGCCTTTTTATTCCTTTTGTGTTTAGAGTGTACTGCGCCACCGAGCAAGTGAGTCGCAAGTAAGAGTACGTTTGATAAGAAGGCTACACCTTTACCACTGGCATACATACGGCAGCGCAAGAGAGCATTGTCATGGTTTCTTTTTTATATTTCTCCGGCTTTATTGAAATGCTGTCCAAAATAAACCACGTAGGAGATAAGTTGCTGCGAAAAACTGAAACCCCTACCCCCCTTCCTACAACTTACCGAAAGACCCTTAACCCTAAAGTGAATATAAAGCATTTTTATAAACGATACTAGCTTATTAACTAATTAAGCGGAATTAGTAAAATACATTGAGGAGCGCCAGCCGACGGCAAACAATGTCATTGGCTTCACTCAGCTTGGTTCAAGATGCGTGAGACACCCTGTATATTTGCTCGAACGATGCCGATGGGTTGGTGGTAGGAACTTTACTGAATGAAAGCGCGCTAGCATTACGTGCCACTGCTCGTCTGGAAGCCTTTTTTTTATTTCCTTGCACCTGAAGCACAAAGCGACCCACAGGACGAGTAAAAAAACTGTACTGTATCAAAGTGTGAGCCGCTATTCTATAAAACCCCGCCGTGAGCATTGTCGAGATTCAGGTAGCAGCATCCCGCCGCTGTCACCAGTTGTCGGGATTCAGGTAGCGTGACTGGGCCGGAGAAGAGACGAGGACGATCGGAGAAAGAACACTTGGGAAACTTTTTACAAAGACTATTTACATAATATACAAGTAAGGGCAACTGAGAGTGCTTATCAGTAAAGAGAGCTTCTTAGGAGTCGGGAGCCTCTCCCAGCAAAGGGCATCTCTCAAGAGGGGGGCTCTCTCGTACCAAACCAGCAGCTCCTTAAATACTCTTCGTATTCCCCAGATGCCTAGCTGGGGAATATAGTTCGTAGAATGATGTCCAATCACACGATGGCACTGATGGTACCACCCACGGCAGGGCGGTCCTGATGTTCTCTCGCTGCTCGGTCGAGGGAAAGGGAACAGGACCCGGTCACGTTGTCGTCCACGCGGCCTCCAGGTGGGCGTCCACGTGTGTCGGGACCGCGCCCATGTGAACCCGGAAGGCGCCTGCATTACATAGGAATGCAGACTGTCTCCCAGCAGGGGTTGAAAGATCTTGTACTGATGACCGGAACGCGGAACCTATGTCGAAGGCGCTTCACTCGGGCAATTGATCAACCCCAGCGTGACTGAAGAGGGCAACACTGATCTTGTACTTCATCGTCTGAGGACTGGAACGACTACGTGGGGACGCTATCAACGTCGCTGCTTCCGGCATTCCTGCAGCCACGTCTCTCCCAGAGGGCTCACCCACCCTCGCGGTGGTCTTCAGGGTATCCTCCCCATGGCCAACTTCGCCGAACTCCATAGCAGGAAGGAAGCGCGAGCACAACAGCACCCCCGCCGCCAGATATTGCGCCCGGAAGATGAACTGCTCGCACGTAGCTCGGGTGACTGGGCGTGCCAGGAACCAGATGCTCTCTGGGAGTCTTCGGATGACCTTGAGTGCCGAAGCTCGGCATCGCTTCCTCTCGTCAGATGGCCGTTCTGGGAAATTCTCTGCAATGCTAGCCAAAAGGGATCACAGACGCCAAACCACACCCGACCAAAGCAAGTGCCCTCAGAATCCACTCATCCCGCCAGACCAAAACTCAGGGCCAAAACTGCACTTAGCAAAAAAACTTCATCTAAAACTTGAAGAGATAAAATGTTTTGCCTGAATGAACACATAGTGTCTCCCGACGAGGAGTTTAGACAGGGCACCTGTCCAAGGCGTGTGCTCCTGCTCGAGGCGCACTTGGAAGGGAAAAAAATTCGCTAATTTAAATCAGGTTGGTGTTTAGAGGGCACGTGGTACGGGATTAAGTGACTGGTTTTGGCCGACGTGGGGTTCAATTTTCCCCGCCCCAATACCTCAGAGTCAAGGCACGTTACACCACTCGCTCTTCCTTATCCTTGGATGATATAAGGAAAACGTACTCCTTGGTATGCTACCTGATTATGAACATTACTGCAAAGGAAGTGAGAGATATACGCTCTTCATTAGGAAGAGAATATGAAATAAATCTCCAAAACTAAAATTTTGGAGGACATCCCTTTTGGTAAAATCTTTACCAGCTAAAAGGCTCGGCTTAGCCCGTCGGCGTTTGTGTGGATCTTGCCTTTCTCGTAGCGAACCTCGAAGCTGTGGTGCTGGAGTGCCAGGCTCCACCTCAGTAGACGACCATTTTTGGGCGACATATTGTTCAACCAAGTGAAAGGGCAATGGTTCGTTTCTACTGTGAAACGGGACCAGGAGACGTAGCATGCCAGTTTGTCTGTAGCCCAAACGAGGCATGCGCATTCTTTTTCAGACGTGCTATACGCCTCTTCCCGCGTGCTGAGCTTGCGGCTGAATTAAAGAACAGGCCGTGTGTGCCTACCATCGCTTTCCTGGCAAAGAATTGCGCCTAACCCGCGGTCGCTGGCATCACATTGTATGATAAGGGATTTCAGAAATCTGGCCCTGCCAGTAATGGGTGCTCGCTTAGGGCTGTTTTCAGACTCTGAAATGCCTGCTCTTTCTTTTGGTCGCAAGAGATTGGTATTCTCACTTTCTCTCAGCGCGTCGGTCAGGGGGCTGGCTAAATTAGACTAGCCCTTTACATAATACTGACAATAGCCTGCAAGGCCAAGAAATGCCCTGAGTTCCGATTTCTTGGTTGGGCGACGGTACTCCACCACGGCAGACACTTGTAAGTTCTGCAGGTCCGCCTTGGCCTCGTCCAGCCACGTGTTCAAGATAGTTCACTTCGGCGCACCCTAGGTGGTATTTTCCCTCCCTTGCCGTTAAACCAGCCTCAAGCAGTCGGCTCAACACAATACGCATGTGTTCAATGTGCTCCTCCCAGTTTTGTGAGAAAATCGCCACGTCGTCAAGGTAGGGGAGAGCGAAATCTTCATGTCCCCGCAGCACTTGGTCCATTAACTTTGAAAAACAGTACGGGGCATTTTTCAAGCCGAAACTCAACATTACAGGGCGAAACGTGCCGCGGGGGACATCGAGCGCTGCTTACCTGCTGGCGCGCTCAGTGAGTAACCATGAACCACGAACTAAATAGAGTAACCACGAACTAAATAGAGTGTGGATATATATTCTGATTTAGCGACTGTTTCAACCCTCTCCTCGATGTTCGGAATGAGGTAGGTCTGGTCCAATGTGATTGAATACAGTCTTCGGTAGTCCACGCAAGTTCTCGGATCCTTGCCTGGAACCTCTGCAATAATTATTGGTGACATATAGTCACTTTCGTAGGGCACTATGACGCCAAGATCGCACATACGGCGGATTTCAGTCTGAACGATTTCCTTTTGTCTTGGAGGGACACGGTACGGTTTGCTCCAGATCGGCTGTTCGCCGGACAGCTGAATGTCGTGTTCGATTAGGGTTGCTTTTCCTGGCTTGTTTGAAAACACCGCCTCAAAGTCGCGGACGACGTTTTTCATGTCTCCTCGTTGACTTTCCGTCAAAGGTGGCTCTCTGTCGATTGAATTTAGCAGCTCATTCGCTGCTTGCTCGTCCTCATGTAGGACATAAGGTATGTCTGAGATCTCTTCCTCTGGCATGTTCAGCGCCATGTTAATCATGGCCTGACTCTGCACATAATGCTTCATAAAATTACTGTAAATTATCCGATTGTGTTTGTTCTTAAATTTTCCCTCATAGTTGGTGTGTCTGAAAGCTTGGACACCACCTTAGCTGGCCCTTCCCATTACACCTCAAACTTGTTCCTTTTTGACGCACGCAGCAACATCACCTGGTGGCCAGATTGAAAGGTGCGCTTCCGTGCAGATTTGTCCTAGTGTACTTTAGACAGTGACTGCGCTGCTCTGAAATTTGCTTCCACGAGGTCTGGTTTTCGCAAGTCTTTCCAGTAGCTTTATAACGTATGCCACTACACAGGGATCCTGTCCGAAAACCTCCCATAACTTCCTTAGCAAGAGCAACGGGGTCCTCAAGTCAAGCCCGTAGACTATTTCAGCGGGGCTAAATCTTGTGTTTTCGTGGTGGACGGATCTCATTGCAAAGAGTGCTCCTGGAATGCAGCCTTCCCAATCTCCCTTATGCTCAAAACACAGAGACCTAAGTATCCGCTTTAGCACTGAGTGCATACGCTCGACTGGATTTGACTGAGGGTGACGAATGGAACTGCGGATTATTTTAATCCCACACCGTTCAAAGAACGTTGTTGTCAAGCAGCTTGTGAACACTCTCCCGTTATCGATTTGTATCTCTGCAGGGAACCCCGCACGAGAGAAAATTGACAAAAGGGCCTCTACAACACACGCGCAACTTGGCTCCTTCAAGAGAATGGCCTCGGGAAATTTAGTTGCCACGCACAGTGAGGTCAAAATGTAGCGACAACCAGGGTTGGACGCTGGCAGTGGGCCGACAGTATCTATTACAAGACGCCGAAAGGGCTCTGTAATGATGGGGACTAGTGTCATGGGCTCTTTTCATTTATCCGTCGACTTGGCGGCCCGCTGGCAGGTGTCGCAAGATCTAACAAGCTATTCGACATCTTTCCAGCAGCGAGGCCAGTGATATTCGAGGGCTAATCTAGCTTTTGTTTTCCTTATGCCCAGGTGGCCCGCCCATGCATTTCCGCGTGCCAGCTCTAGAAGCTGCCGCCGGTACTTCTCAGGCACGAGGAGTTGCTCATATGCGCGTCCCTTTGAGTTGCAGTATTTCCGGTGCTGAATGCCTGATTTTTCGTGAAAGCTGATATTCTTTCTGGCGACTCCCTCTCTCACATTATTGCTTAAAGCTCTTCCGCTTTTCTGCTCTGCAATGAGTGCTTTCCTATCAACCTTACTCAACTCCTCCCATCCAGTCGAAGCAGGTGTTAATGTCGAAACTTTCGCGTTGGTTCCTGTTGCCCCATTTTCTACGGAATTGGCAGTTCCTTGGATTTCATGAGCTACCGCTGGTTCGGGAACACCTTCATGGTCATGCTCATGCGGTTTATACAGATCAGTTTTTCTGCAAGGATCCCCCGGCTGGTCGGGAGAGTGGTTCGGTGCCTGCTCATTTATCGGAGCGCAGTCGAGTTTCTTTGCGAGCTATCGCGCTCGAGAACCTGTTAGCGCCATGCAAGCCAATCCCGGGGTGAAAGAGAGACCTTTCTCTTTCAGCACCTCCTCGGATTGGTTCGAAAAAAGATAGGGAAAGTGTGTCGGCAAATTTGCGCTAACTGTCGCTTCTGTGTCTAGCCTGCCAAAAGTCCCCTCTAGAGTCACCTTCGCTATAGGCAAGCATGCACTCTGTTCTTCGGCGACCTGCTTAATCCAGGCGCATTCACCGGTGTAGTCCATGAAGGGAACACTGGACGGGTGAGCAACATGCATGGTAGCCGCTGAATCCCGCAGTGCTCTGAATTTCTTGCCATTTATCACCACGTCCCGCATGTATGGCTCCAACAATTTAAGGTTTTTGTCCGACTCTCACATGCACGTGAACGCCATATTTTGCTGTTTGCAGTTCAATGAGATGTGACCCTCCTTGTTGCAATTATAGCAGACAATGGGCTTTCGCACTTCAAACGCGCGAGCTCCAAGTGCCTGCTGTTTCGGTGAATCGGCAGATTTGGGTGACTCAATCTTTTTTTCGCTACCTAATCCTTTTGATCCCGCATCCTCTGCTCGGTGACAACGTCGTGCTCGTGGCACCCTTCGATCGGGGATTCTCTTTAAATAGGTTTCTCCCTTTCCTAACCTGTTATCGTACCCTGCCTTGCTTTGGAGGTTTCGGCGAACGTAATAATCGTCTGCGAGCTGTGCCGCTTTGTATAGGTCTATATCTGTTAGCCTATCTTGCAGCCATATCCTCAGATCTTCTGGAATCGCGGTATGGTACTGCTCTAGTGCGATGCACTCTAGTACCTTGTCATGACTTCCGTGTACCTCAGCGGTCTTAAGCCACTTGTTTAAGTTGACCTTAAGCCGGTACGAGAAGTCAGTATGCGACTCTCCGCCTTTCTTTGCCTCCCTAAATCGCTGCCTAAAGGGTTCAGCAGAAAGCCGGTATTTTCTTAGCAGTGCGCTCTTTACCTTCTCGTAGTCCTCACACACTTCCCGATGATAGGCGAGCCACCACTTCGGCCGCCTCGCACGGAAGGAGAGGAAGTAACTTCGACCAGCGCTCTTGTCGATGGGCACCTTCCCGCATGCGCGTTCGAAATTTACCAAAAAGAGTGCAATATCGCCTTCCACGCGGTATGGTGAGACGAGTTCCTGCAATCTCTGCCTCCCTTGCTCCTCTACCGAAGCTAAAGGGCTAAGACGCGCCATATTCCCTCCATTCGACGCGATTTCGAGCTCCTTCATTTTTCGAGCATGTTCTCCCGCTTTTTCCTCTGGCTCACGGACCTCCCGTCTGTCTTGAGCCGACCGAAGCTCTTCTTTTTCTTTCTGCTCGAACGACACCCGTTTTTCTTCAGCCAACCGAAGCTCTTCTTTTTTTTTATTGCGTCCAACAATCGTTTCCAAAGCCTCGTTGACCTCCTCAGTATGCACCTCCTCCTGCCGCATAACCTCGAGAATTTGTTTTTTCTTTTCGAAGAGCGTAGCAAAATCCCCAGCTCCTGGCAAATTTCGAACAGCTCCTGAACATTTAACTTCTCCATCGTGAGTTCCATCATGCGTTAGCAAGCCCACTAAAACAAAAGCCCTAGCTTGAAGTGGAGAAAACAGTTTCCCGAAATCGATTTCTCAGACAACAGGAATCTGCACCTAGCATCTGCCTGTGCTAGTACGGTCTGGCAAAATGAACTGAAAACATTGGGCACTCATCCTGCCCAGGTATAGCTGACGCCCGTCAGTCCCGTACCTGCCGACATCCTTTGGAGCCGGTAACTTCACGTGGACGTCCCACAGCTGCCATCCAGTTGTCGAGATCCAGGGAGCAGCATCCCACCGCTGACACCAGCTGTTGGGATTCAGGTAGCGTGACTGGGCAGGAGAAGAGACGAGGACTTAGAAAACTTTATACAAAGACTATTTACATAATGTACAAGTAAGGGCAACTGAGAGTGCTTCTCAGTAAAGAGAGCTTCTTAGCAGTAGGGAGTCTCTCCCAGCAAAGGGCATCTCTCAAGAGGGGGCTCTCCTCTGGTACGAAACCAGCAGCTCCTTAAACACTCTTCGTAATCCCCAAATCCCTAGCTGGGGAATATAGTTCGAAGAATAATGTCCAATCACACGATGCCACTGATGATACCACCCACGGCAGGACGGTCCTGACGTTGTCTCGCTGCTCGGTCGAGGGAAAGGGAACTGGACCCGGTCACGTTTTCATCCACGCGGCCTCCAGGTGGGCGCTCACGTGTATCCGGACCGCGCCCATGTTGACCCGGAAGGCGCCTGCCTGACACAGGAATGCAGGTTGTCTCCCCGCAGGGGTTGAAAGATCTTGTACTGATGACCGGAACCCGGAACTCGTGTCGAAGGCGCGGCACTCGGGCAATTCTTCAACGCCAGTGTGACTGAAGAGGGCAACACTGATATTGTACTTCGTCGTCTGAAGACCGGAACGAAGACGTGGGGACGCTATCATCGTCGCTGCTTCCGGCATTCCAGCCACGTCTCCCCCAGAGGGCTCATCCTCCCTCGCGGTGGTCCTCAGGGAATCCTCCTCATGTCCAAATTCGCCGAATTCAACAGCAAGATGAAAGCGCGAGCACAACAAGATCCAGTCTGGCAAGGAACAGTTCTTCCTTTGAATTTCGCTACTTTAAACAGGTGTTTTTCAACGAAACAAAGAGGCACTATTCGTAAACTATCACGCATTGATAAGCTGAGCGATGGCAATGCGGCTTCACTGTGTGTCCGAGGTTGCTAGCAATAACAGCGCGAGAAGCGGAGATCATAACATCTTGAAGCCCACCGGCGCGGGCTGACGAAGTTTTGCTTCACGTAAAGAATTCGGAGACGCACAGACGAACACGCAACATACAGTTTTTATAACAGAGGGCGGAGCAACCAGATGACGCTGAGAAACACGTCAATACAACACCACAATGAATAATAATAATTAGAAGAATAAGAATGGGGTGGAAAGCATATGGCAAGTTATCTCAGATTATGAATGGCAGTTTACCAGTATCCCTAAATTCAAAAGTATACAACAGCTGTATCTTACCGGTACTCACCTACGGGGCAGAAACTTGGAAGCTAACGAAAAGGGTTGAGTTTAGGTTAAGGACCACGTAGAGAGCCATGGAAAGAAAAATGATAGGTGTAACGTTAAGAGACCGGAAGCGGGTTGAGTGGGTGAGGAAACAAACGCGATTTAATGACATTATAATCGAAATCAAGATGAAGAAACGGGCTTGAGGAGGGCGTGTAATGCGAAGGCAAGATAACCGCTCGTCTTTAAGGGTAAGAGAGCGGATGCCAAGAAAAGGCAAGCGTAGCAGGGCGCGGAAGAAGGTTAGTTGAGCGGATGAGATAAATGAATTTTCAAGGCTACTATGGCCGCAGCTGGCAAACTACAGGGTTAATTGGAGAGACATTGGAGAGGCCTTTGACCTGCATTGGGCGTATTCAGGCTGCTTATGATGATGGTGATGATGAATAAGACGCGGAAAATGACGCCTGCTGGCTTCACTTTTTTTACAATACATTTCAGAATGCTTTGATTTTCTTTCTTATTGCAGTTGGATTGTAGGACCTGCGGTCGTAACCGCCTTTTACAACCCATTATACAACGAAATGGGTATGAACACGTAACGTTTTACAGCGATACCTGTAGCATAGCTCTTGGTGTTTCGATGGATGAATGGATGTTAGAAACGTCGCCTTGGAAAAGGGGGTGGTGAATGGTGCCACCATACTTGGCTTATCTTTATCTCTTTATTTATCTCACCAACCTGTCAAGTTTAAAAAGTGGTATCTATAAATTCGCCGTTTTTCGTTACTTGGAAATTATATTACCTATCACGTGTGACCAGCTTTAAAATCCGGCACATGTATCCCTAAGTCACCTCCTTGCTTTTCAGCCGACAATCTTCCAATACCTTTCTGCTACTGTGTACCGCGGATTCGAAAAGATTTTTTTTGTTGACTCTAAGCCCTGGGGTCTCAGAGAGTTTGACTGTGCCTGTATCGACGTCTAGATGGATACTGCCACATTCTAGTAAAATGTATATGATGAGTGGTTTCTACGAATTGGTCACTCCCCGCATATGTGTCATCTTGGTTAAAGTTATTCTTGTAGCTTCGTGTTCTAAGGCGCCCCGATGTCCCTTGAAAGGGTAGGGCGCTGCCTACTGAGCTCTCGTTGAGTGATTCCCTCCTGATTTGCCTCTTCCATTTTCTATGCAGGTCTAGAGGTTGGTGTCTTTCTATTGGGTTAATATAGTTCTGACCCTCTGCTTTTCTTACATGTCGTTTAAAGCTCTCTATACCTCCGTCGTAGCCGCCGCGGTGGCTGAGTGGTTATGGCGCTCGGCTGCCGGCCCGAAAGACGCGGGTTCGATCCCGGCCGCGGCGGTCGAATTTCGATGGAGGCTGAATTTTAGAGACCCGTGTGCTGTGCGATGTCAGTGCACGTAAAAGAACCCCAGGTGGTCGAAATTTCCGGAGCCCTTCACTACGGCGTCCCTCATAGCCTGAGTCGCTTTGGGACGTTAAATCCCCCATCAACCAACCATACCTCCGTCCTAGTTTCCGTCATTCTTTGTGCTGAGTTTCCTTTTCCTTTTCCGCTACTGTGATTAAACTCTTTTTCTGCATAAGCATTTAAATACTTTTGGGGACCACCTGTTTTCGTCAAATTTCTTAAGGTATTGGTCATAGAATACTTCACTCTGAGCTTCCCGTACTTGGAATGATGTCCAGCCCGTAATACCCTGTAAGGCCACGTTTGTGGTCTTTGCCGCGACCAGCCTAGTGCTAATCTGTCAGCAGGTCGGTGGTTTATTTCTAGCTCCGGCTGAACTGCTGCGAGTAAGCACAAAATCGCATTCCTGAAAGTAAGCCCTTGCACCATTATTTCTTCCCAAATGCCTTTGAGTACTGCGTACCCATTTTACCACCTTTCCCTCTCCCTTCCCCCTACCGCTCACGGCGTGGTTGAGGAGCCTATCAATAATTGATACGTTTACTAGGTCATTTCTTTTCCTCAATGCCATTTTTTATAGCAGGGAGGATGCTCTAGGAAAAGCGCTCCTATAGCCCTCATCCGCCGTACTCAAACTTGGGAAAGCGACGGCCTGTGAGATGTGCCAACTCAGCACCTTGTAGGGTCACTGACGGTTACTGAGAAAGGTCCTCGCGTCCTCTTCTCGTACGATTACAAACATCCGTTTAAAAAATTCACAGTGGCGTTTAATTTCTTTGTGTCGGCAATACGATAGCAGTAGCGGCTGTTGATGCTTTTACCGATAAATGACGTCACTTTTTTCAGCCAATGCGAACTCTCATGTCTGGTGACGTCAGGTCTCTCCAGCCAATGGGTAAAGTTTACAACCGACGGCGCACTTTAGCCCATTAGGCTCAGTTGTTAGGGCACTTGGCTACTGATCCGGAGTACGTACCCGGATTCGAACCCGACCGCGGTGGCCGCGTTTCGATTGAGGCGAAACGCAAAGGCCCCCGTGTGCTGTGCGATATCAGTGCGCGTTAAAGATTACCGGGTGGTCGAAATTATTCTGAACACCTCCACTACGGCATCTCTTCTTTCTCCATTCACTCTCTCCTTTATCCCTTCTCTTATGGCGCGTTTCGGGTGTCCAAGATTTGTGAGGCAGCTACTGCTTCATTTCCTTTCCCCCAAAACAGATTTTCAAACGCTATCGCATAAATAACCTCCCAAAATAGTAAACACCAATCACGTCCAAGGTTCACTCCTTAAGGCGGCCCCAACTGTTCCCCGCCATTTTTCTTCCTTGAGCTCGCAGTGAGCCGCGAATCACTATGTGACACTTGATCTCATCGCGGTCACCTCGGCTTCGCAGGCACGCGGCCTGCGAAGTCGTGTGACTCTTGAAATTCAGGAGCCTCTCCTCGCTACCCGAAAACACGTGCCGAGCAATCAGCTGATCGCATTCTCCAATTCGGAATTCCCATGCGACGAACTAAACACCGCCGTTGACGCCGCCTAAGGGCCGTGAAGTCTGTCCGATGGATGGATGGATGGATGGATGGATGGATGGATGGATGGATGGATGGATGGATGGATGGATGGATGGATGGATGGATGGAGGAGGAGGATGGATGGATGGATGGATGGACGGATGGATGGATGGAGGATGGATGGATGGATGGATGGATGGATGGATGGATGGATGGATGGATGGATGGATGGATGGATGGATGGATGGATGGATGGATGGCGGGCGGGTGGGCGGGCGGGCGGACGGACGGACGGACGGACGGACGGACGGACGGACGGATGGGTGGGTGTGTGGGTGGGTGGAAAGAGCCGATGAAGATAACCAGGTAGGTGAAACCGGAGAGCAGGACCATGAAGACGCTCTTGCAGATGACCGGTGCCAGGAGCGGAATCAGGCCACGGTTGAGCGGAAGCAGGCGGCCGAATGTTCGGCCGCTTTCCGAGCTCCGCGCTTCGGCGATGTCTGCTTTCTCTGATGCGGCATCTGTAGTAGCGGCTGTGCAACGAAGCAGAATGTAAAAGGATGCTGCCATCGTGATTTTAGCGCAGAAGACTGGCTGCGCGTCCAACGAAGTATGTAAACGAATGTTTATTGTTACAGATGAGGGTATTCCACTAGAAGGGGACGAAGCAATGAAACACATAGGAACAAGGATGACAAAAAAATTGAAAGAAAAAAATGTGGCACATAATTTATCGAAGGAGGATAGACCGATCGTGATTGTGCCCGCTTTAACAAAGAGTGTGATCGCGATTCAGCCGACAGCCTTTACACAATCGTTGGCCTCTTAGGTGGCCCTGATGGGTACATCGGCTCCTTTCTGAGAGGTTTCACCAACATGACGAAGACAGAGTCCTCCGAGAGGACCACTGCGTCGTGGATAACTACGGCATTGCATAATCTTCGCACATCCACGCCGCCTCCTTTTTCATCCGCCACGGTTCACCCTCCTTTGACGTCCATTGTTCAGAAGCTCGTCCCTGTCACCGCATCACAAGACTTAACGACGCTAGTATCTTCGCCTACGTACGACATCTATTCCAGCCACAAAAGAGGCGCGCCAGTAGCCATATAGGCTTCAACTTGAAATGTTGTACGGACAGCTTTACAAGCCGGTGACCCGTGCTCAGTCGTTCGCATTTTTACGCCCTACCACAACGCAATAAATTATATTTTATTGATTAAAAAAGCGCTTTTATAGCGCTGGCCGCAGTAGCGCCATCTGGTGTTATAATGTGGAAATATTTTGTGACACATTTTTCGCACTTAGCCAACGTTATTCAAGTCGTAGCGTGTAGATAGCCAGTTCATCACCAGTTCAATCCAGTCAGGGCATAATTTCTTTTAGGAAATTGAACCGAGTAAGATTTTAAAAACGTCATGTTGAGGTCTTTCAGACCCTTCTGCCTACCGCCGAAACGATTGAGTTTGCCAAGGCTATGACTACCTTGGTGTAAAAATCCATACGAAGCCAATCCACATTAGGCGGCCTTTTTTTAGGATTAAGAACTACGGAATCGTCACACAGAATAAAAAATTAGGCAAGTCTATCTGCCATTCTTTCTGTTGTCGGCGAGAGGGGACAAAGCGAATATCACGTGTACGATTTAAAGGCAATAATTATACCTAAAAACCCAATAATATTGACGAATTCTCTCCGAAGCGGGTAATGTGAGCGCCGCCATCTTGACAACGCTACTTTTCCTACCATACGCCAGAGCGCTCACGCCATATGTTCGAGAAATATAGCGTACGTAACGCGCACGTACGTTAAACCTCGATTTGGAATAGCGTTTGGCGCATGCGCCGTACGAAGCACGCTATTTTATAGCGTACGCTATGCCTTTGCATATTTCTGCGTACGCTATACTAAGTCTCTCTACACTTTACAGCGTCGTATCATGAGGGCAGCCATCTTTGATCACGTGATCACACCGCCATTACACGCCTCCTAACTGCCCGTCGCGAAGCAAGCTGCGTCTGATGGTTCGGTGTCGACAGGCAGTGTTTCTGCTGATATGGTTTTTAAGGTGTGGAAGATGACGCTATGGTTTGACTAAAGATCCGAAGGACATCTGAGAACCCTCATTTGACCTACTGAGGCGCGAAAACATGATCGGTCTTCATGTCGCGGAGAGCCGCTCAGCTCTCGATGTTTTTCGAGCCAACGAATAGATCGCCTGAATGCTTGTCTTTGCATCCGCTGAAGATTGTGCTGAATGTTATTTGTTGCTATCATCAGTGCTCCTGCGGCAGCGCAAGTCATTGTCGTAGTATGTACATTCATGCAGACACCGCTCCTAAGCGCTCACATCCACATCGTACGCATTTGTTTGCAACCTGTTAACGGTGCTTAGGGAACCTAAAAGATTTTCTACTGGTTTGTCAAACACAGAAAGGCGACAAGAATAGGCACACTAGTGTTTACTATCCTAGTAGGAGAAAGTGCATTAAGCAGCCTTCACGAACCGGCGTTTAATCGTTTCGAAGGATCCGCTTCATTATTGTTATAACGCGTCCATTGCAATGCATTCATACTATACGAAGTTCACAATTATGACACTCTCACATGTCCTACGATAACCGGACATGAAAATGCTTGAGATATCGTTGGTGTTAAGTAATCAGCTTCACTCTGAGCGCTAGCCTGCGGAGTCACTTTTACTGACTGTCTCCCATGGACCGCGAGGAAGTGACAACCACCCTGCTCAACAACCGTAACGCAAATGCTTTATTCCGAATATGCTCCATGAAAACCACGCTACTTGGAGCGAAAGTTCAACAGTAGCACCAAGACGGCATGTAATACATGGACTGATTATAAGCGTTTTCCGTTCGCACAGCTGCGCAGTGCACAATCTACCGTAGCGGTATGTAGAAGCACTAGACGTCCTTCTTTTCCGTTCCTAATTCGTCCTTGGGCGCTCCTGATACCAATTGCGGCACCCCTCAACTCACGAGCAATGGGGTCTCACTACACAGGCAGACGCAACTGCAGAGCAAGTGAAAACACGTAGTGTCGGTTTCAATGGCGGAACAGCATGTTCATGCGGCTGTATTGTGCCCTCAACTCTCGCATATTTTCCGAGATCAAAATCCTTTCTTTATATATTCGCTATCTGACGCTGACAAATGTGTTTGATGCTTTCGCCCGTTCCGAAAGAGTGCATGGCGAACGGACGCGAACAGGGGCAGTGCGTCCTTGTGCAGTTCGGTTCCGTGAAGCTGGCAAACGATCGCATCCCGCACCTTCAACTCTGTGTCGGAATTCCTGCAATCCACAACACAGCACGTATTCCCTCTACCTTTTTACATCTTCGTAGAGAGTGAGGAAATGGAAAACTTTATTGAGCTCTAGATTCGCTGGTCTTCTGCGGTCTTCAGATGTCTTCGTCCATCTTCTTGCATAACGGTCGGTTGCCCTTAGTCGAGGGCTCCGCTGGATGCTGCTGTCAGTTGTGCTCGCTGAATCAGACCTTCTTGGTCGACCCGCCGATCGCTGGAGAACACTTCCTCCCAATGCTTTGCACTCGGGTTTGATAAAGCGGGTACCACGTCTATCTTCTGGCATGCCCACGTTATGTGATACAGCATCGGTGCTTCGTGGCACCAGGACATTTGTCACTGTATTGTGCGGGATAGATTTTGCTGAGTACGTTCAGGTTCGAGGTACGAGCCCGTTCGTACCTGCCTCCACGCGACACAGTCCTCTGTGCTGAGGAAGTTGCGCGGAGAACACATTCGGAAGAAACCCGCGATATTTCCACTGCAGCGCCGACGCGTGCATGCCAGCGACGTACTCTGCCTTTAATGGCGCCGTGTTCCGAGCGAGCCGGTGGCGCCATCTGGTCTCGAACAGAAGAACTGCGCATTGTAAAAAAAAGCACGTTTCATCTAGCACGTGTCCTGCACCGCCGCGGTGGCTCAGTGGTTAGGGCGCTCGACTACTGATCCGGAGTTCCCGGGTTCGAACCCGACCGCGGCGGCTGTGTTTTTATGGAGGAAAAACGCTAAGGCGCCCGTGTACTGTGCGATGTCAGTGCACGTTAAAGATCCCCAGGTGGTCGAAATTATTCCGGAGCCCTCCACTACGGCACCTCAGTCTTCCTTTCTTCTTTCACTCCCTCCTTATCCCTTCCCTTACGGCGCGGTTCAGGTGTCCAACGTTATATGAGACAGATACTGCGCCATTTCCTTTCCCCAAAAACCAATTATTATTATTAGCACGTGTCCGATATGCTGAGGACGCGTCGATCAGTTCAGCCTAGTGGCGCCATCTAATTGTTAAGAGGGGAACCACTCTTGTCAACAAAAACTGACGCTTCTCTTAAGCTTGAAAGCGGCAGAATCATCACTCTAAAAAATAGAGCAAATTGATCACTCGTACGTTTGTTTATAGGCGCGATGAGACGGAGCGACAGACTGGTGCCCCATTTGTCCCCAAATAACGCGCTGGAATGGGCAGTAACAATGAAGAATCCTGGCCGAAGAGAGATGGCCTGCATCGAAAGGTGCCGCCCTGTTTGTCGTCGCGGGAATGCAACTTCCTAGAAGCGGCGCCAGAAGTTTGGCCTGAACCCATCACGCTTTCATCTTGGTTTTTCCGTGGAATCTCTGCCGTGCTGGCAGATTCTGCTCGCTCTCACTGCCGAAACTTTTTTTTATTACTTTGTGACAACTATGTTGACACTCTCTAAAGACGTTGCGCACCGAGGTGGTGGCCTTGTGGTAGAGTACCCTCCTCGCATTCATGAGGTGCTGGGCTCGATCCCCAGCGCCGCCGGGTACCCACCGGTTTTCTAATGGGCACAAGTTTTCTCCTGGCCTGGTGTTCGGATGGCAGAGTTTGGCGAAATTCTTGGGAAAAGCACGTGTACCGAACCGGCCTCTTGACGGCCATTAAATCCTTCCGCCGTGTGACAACCGCATATCCGCACTCGTGCGTTTCAAAACCCTTTTGTGGCCTTTTTTTCCTCGTCATTCGTGAGAACTGTTTTTTTTTATGTAGCCCAGTGAAGTGATGGCCTTGTGGTAAAGCGTATCAACTTCACATTCTGGAATTTTGTTCCCACACCGTCGGCCATTTGTTATTGTTGAGCGATATGTGTGATGCTCTTTTCTTCATTTAACCTTCGATGGTGATTCTTTGCCGCCGGCAGAGAGCTGCAGCATATATATTTTTTTAGTCCCTAATACTGATAATTGCTACATTTTCTTCGCTCATTCGCTCGAATGATCGCCTGATGTAGGCAGCGCGCTATTGACGGCAGTCTAGTATGAATGGCTGCTTGGAGGCTGATGGCGCAGTGTTCGTCTGCGAATACGCCCCCTCTCGGTCTAATGACGATCTTGCAGCCGCACCGAGGGAGCAGCGAAACGGTGCCGTGGGGGTTGTTGTCTGCTTGGAAAATTAGATAACTTCAATGGTAAAAAAGCATAATGTAGAACCATATCAATAGAGGAAAAGGCGGAGCAGGAAGAAAGCGTTTAATGATAACTCAAGAGGTAGGGCCCTACTCTTTGAAGCTAGGTCAGGAGGTCCTTGAACGCGCTGCTCCAAAAAGAAATTTAACGAAGAAGATGACACTAGTGCTGTGTGTGGTAAAATGTGGAAACAATAGAACACCTCATAATAAAATGTTATCATATCCATCCCGATGTCGATGCGGGAACAGCCACTCTTCCTGAGGCCTTAGCGTTTAGCGATAGCAATAGTCATGTAAAAACATCTGCGGTGGAAATTAGCAAAAAGCGATTGGAACATTGGGGGCTCAAAATCAAAGAGGAGACATAAGGTTAAAAGTGTAGGAAGACGTATTTAAAGAAAATGGCGAATTTCAATAACTTACTTCACTCTTAAACAAAAATGAAAGGAAAAAAGCTGAGCATGGTGGCAACTGCCATCATCCCGTTTCAAAGGGGACGCTCGCATATCTTCGATCCATCTATCCATCCAGCGGTAGTTGTGATCCATTTCGTCTCCTTGATAACCAAACCAACCAATTTGGTAATCGTGTACCGGGGTCGTATTCTTTCGGCTTTCAGATGGGACTGTGAGCATTTATTTTTGTCGTTTAGCGGTATATCATTCATATTGGATTCTTTCACGTTGGCGTCAGTCATAACGTGCGCCGCCTACGCTTGGTACGAGTACGGCGCTGCGGAGTTAGGTCTAGATCTTAGCGGTGTGGTTTGACAGTGCTTCACTGCAGAGCACCAAAAATGGAGTCGTTCGTCGAATTCGGTAGAGAATCGTGACCGATCATTACGGATTACGTATTGCGCATCGTTGGTGACCCAGGCATGCGGTCAGTGAGTCCGGAACTTTTTTTCAATTGGGGCGAAAGACTTCGAGCTTATTTTGGTCGCTATTTATATAATACTCTTTTACATAAAAATTTAACAGTTGAATATTTTTATTTTTCGATGTTCAAGGGTTGATGCAAACTGTCACGTTGTGGTGACGACAGTCCAGCAGTCAGGAAGACAACGAAAAGACTTCCAACAGAAACCGTTCAAGGGACTGACTCGCGCCCTCTATGAACTGAATAACTCGGCGGCGGTGACAGCCACAAGCGTGCTCGGCGCATCGAACTGAATGCCTGTAGTTCTTGGCCTCCCTCAGTTTACAGCTGGCAAGGAACCTTCGAGATAAAGACCCAAAAGCGACTAAAACAATCTGGAAAAATGTGGAAGCACTTGCACATGGACGTGATCAATGGAGAAACGTCTGGTCGCGTCTGGCATTGCAAAACAAAATGATAAAGCAGTGTGCCGGCGGTCTTGAGTGCGAACGAACAAACGGTGCAAAGATTCACGGTAACATAAAACGAATTGGAATGGGAAGCTTTACTCACGAGGAGTGACCTGTTACATCAAAAAAGTTCGTGCATAGTTTGTTTATATTCTGCTAATCATGATCATGTACACGTTTCAGACAGTTGACTTCTGTTGGTACATGACTGGCTTATGTTACTAATATACGAAATGATTTACAACTGGCTACGAAGCTGAGTAGCTTAGCTCCACTGTGCATTGCATTAAAAGTCTTAGGACTGAAGTGTTTAAATTGTCAAAAATCTGATCCAAGTACATGCAAGCAACTGGAGACTGGGGGGGGGGGGCACTGCCCCCTCTGCATAATTGATGGGGAGGGCGACCGCCCAACTTTTCCTCCCTGTTCCAGGGTCTCTGGCTGCGGTATTCGGCGGGTTATTGCGGCTGAGAGTCGGAGCGCATCCTCGCATGTCCTCACAAATGCTTGCTGCACATTAATATTTCTGCAAGCCGGCACAAGCTGCCGGCTTTGAGAAGTGCGTAGATTAATCGTGCTTACTCGAGGGTTGCGGCGCATTAGGAAAGCATTCTCCCCGCTGCAACAACTTGTATGATGGAGCATGAACTAGCTACAAGTCGTTCTAAATTGAAAATCCTTGCATCTCATGAGGGTTTATGAGAAGAACCGTCGTATCACAGGCGCAGAGTAAAATCTTGTTATCTCCTCAAGGCGCATCATTCTCGTGGTTTCCGATCATTCTTTGCTCAAAATGAAGGTGTGATCAAGAAAAAACTCGTTCACCGTGGCGACCGCGCCTGCTTTGGAGGAGGAAATTACTGCTGCTGCGATTAAGCCTTCTGGAGTCGGATTAATGTGTTATTCCCTGCACATTCCGGCAGAGATTAAGCCACACATGGCAGTCGGGATCATAAGACAAAGAAAGCTAGATGTCTCAACAGGCTTCTCTCTATACACGAAAACTGTCTTTTAAAATTTAGAGACGGGTTTACGCTGCCCTCAAGGATCGGTCGACTGCGCGACGTGTCGGCACACAGCTGTAAACCGACTGTGCCCCAGAAGCATATGGTCCTGTATCAGTGCATGCGCTTCGCAATAGGGAGGTGCTGGGTTCGATTCCCAATGCCGCCGGGTACCCACCGGTTTTCTTATAAGCTCAAGGTTTCTCCTGACCTAGTGCTGGGCTGGACCATTTTGGCCGAAATGCTTGAGAAAAGGGTCGTAGATCAAAGAGTTGGGTTGACGGGCCAGTGACTCGTTCCGCCGTCAAACATCCCGAAAGACGCCTTCACACTTGGGCATTCGGCGACGACAGCGAGCGAGATTCGCGGCCGCAGAAATGCTGCCTCGTTCACAAGTGACGCGGCCACCACGTCGCCGCTCGTCGTCTGCTGATGGCGTACACAGATATGACAAGAAAAGAGGTTAATCGACGCTGTCTGCCGTTGCCCGGATACGCCACATGCACCAATTTTGTCGGACGTTACGCCATTTCTAGAAATTTAGCATACTGGAAACGTACTAGCTGAGATGTATTCCGGTTTTAAGTTCGGAAGCTGCGCATGCGGGTGGCAAATGCGTGGCTGGGCAGGATTACCGCGCGTGCGGAGCAGGCTTTTCCGCTAGTACATCGACAGACAGACAGACAGACAGACAGACAGAAGCAGACAGACAGACAGACAGACAGACAGACAGACAGACAGACAGACAGACAGACAGACAGACAGACAGACAGACAGACAGACAGACAGACAGACAGACAGACAGACAGACAGACAGGACGGACGGACGGACGGACGGACGGACAGACAGACAGACAGACAGACAGACAGACAGACAGACAGACGGACGGACGGACGGACGGACAGACAGACAGACAGACAGACAGACAGACAGACGGACGGACGGACGGACGGACGGACGGACGACAGACAGACAGACAGACAGACAGACAGACAGACAGACAGACAGACAGACAGACAGACAGACAGACAGACAGACAGACAGACAGACAGAGACAGACAGACAGACAGACAGACAGACAGACAGACAGACAGACAGACAGACAGACAGACAGACAGACAGACAGACAGACAGACAGACAGACAGGCAGGCAGGCAGGCAGGC
>JARKHS020008737.1:0-18203 GCA_030143305.2 Amblyomma americanum | reverse complement strand
ATACCCTGTAATGCCACGTTTGTGTCTTTGCCGCGACAGCCTAATGCTAATCTGTCAGCAGGTCGGTGGTTTATTTCTAGCTCCGACTGAACTGCGGCGATTAAGCATAAAATCGCATTCCTGAAAGTAAGCCCTTGCACCATTATTTCTTTCCAAATGCCTTTGAGTACTGCGTACCCATTTTACCACCTTTCCCTCTCCCTTCCCCCTACCGCTCACGGCGTGGTTGAGGAGTCTATCAATAATTGATACGTTTACTAGGTCATTTCTTTTCCTCAATGCCATTTTTTATAGCAGGGGGATGCTCTAGGAAAAACGCTCCTATAGCCCTCATCCGCAGTACTCAAACTTGAGAAAGCGACGGCCTGTGATATGTGCCAACTCAGCACCTTGTAGGGTCACTGACGGTTACTGAGAAAGGTCCTCGCGTCCTCTTCTCGTACGATTACAAACATCCCTTTAAAATTCACAGTGGCGTTTAATTTCTTTGTGTCGGCAATACGATAGCAGTAGCGGCTGTTGATGCTTTTACCGATAAATGACGTCACTTTTTTCAGCCAATGCGAACGCTCATGTCTGGTGACGTCACTTATCTCCAGCCAATGGGTAAAGTTTACAACCGACGGCGCACTTTAACCCATTAGGCTCAGTTGTTAGGGCACTTGGCTACTGATCCGGGGTACGTACCCGGATTCGAACCCGACCGCGGTGGCCGCGTTTCGATTGAGGCGAATCGCAAAGGCCCCCGTGTGCTGTGCGATATCAGTGCGCGTTAAAGATTACCGGGTGGTCGAAATTATTCTGAACACCTCCACTACGGCATCTCTTCTTTCTCCATTCACTCTCTCCTTTATCCCTTCTCTTATGGCGCGTTTCGGGTGTCCAAGATTTGTGAGGCAGCTACTGCTTCATTTCCTTTCCCCCAAAACAAATTTTCAAACGCTACCGCATAAATAACCTCACAAAATCGTAAACACCAATCACGTCCAAGGTTCACTCCTTAAGGCGGCCCCAACTGTTCCCCGCCATTTTTCTTCCTTGAGCTCGCAGTGAGCCGCGAATCACAATGTGACACTTGATCTCATCGCGGTCACCTCGGCTTCGCAGGCACGCGGCCTGCGAAGTCGTGTGACTCTTGAAATTCAGGAGCCTCTCCTCGCTACCCGAAAACACGTGCCGAGCAATCAGCTGATCGCATTCTCCAATTCGGAATTCCCATGCGACGAACTAAACACCGCCGTTGACGCCGCCTAAGGGCCGTGAAGTCTGTCCGATGGATGGATGGATGGATGGATGGATGGATGGATGGATGGATGGATGGATGGATGGATGGATGGATGGATGGATGGATGGATGGATGGATGGACGGACGGACGGACGGACGGACGGACGGACGGACGGACGGACGGACGGACGGATGGATGGATGGATGGATGGATGGATGGATGGATGGATGGATGGATGGATGGATGGATGGATGGATGGATGGATGGATGGATGGATGGATGGATGGATGGAGCGGGCGGGCGGGCGGGCGGGCGGACGGACGGACGAACGGATGGGTGGGTGTGTGGGTGGGTGGGTTTAGATGGATGGGTGGGTTTGGATGGACGGACGGACGAAAGGAGGGAGGGACGGACGGACGGACGGAAAGATGGAGGCTGATCCCTTTAAACCGGGTGGTGGCTCAAGGCATGTAGCCATAACTTATGAAATTTTACTGTTGTCTTGATATTAGCCGCCAATCAGATAACCTTCGCTTCGTTACTTCTACCCGCTTAAAATGTACTTTCCCTTTACTGTCCTTAAACCCCAATGCCTTGGAGAAATCAGCCCCACTGCTTTCCGCTGTAGGGTGAGCCCTTTACAGAAAAGTATCAAGTGTTCTTCCGTTTTCTCCTCCTCTCTGCACGTGACTCACAGCGCGTCTATCTTGTGGTACCTGACCGGATATGTCTTAGTCCGCAAAACTCCCTTCCTGGCCTCAAACAACAAAAAGCTCCACCTAAAATTCTCATAGATATTTTCTTTGGCAATTTCCTGCTTAAAGATCCTGTATGTTTGCAGTGCCGATTTCTTCAGCAACCCTGTTTTCCAGAGAGCTCTCTCTGTTTATTTAACATTTTTCTTAACCGATAATTGCTGATTGGTCCCTACTGCTGTCCCGATATTTGCTTGTCAATTTTTTAGTTGCCGTTCTCCATTTCGTGTCAACATTCCTTATGTACAGGTATCTAAAAACTTTCTAGTCCACTGCTTTTCCCTCATTTTTCTCAATCGCTCCTCAAATGCTACCTTACTGCTGGCTCCTCTGCTCTCGAACGACGCCCGTCCCATATCAACGTGTACCCCCTGATTTGGTTTATTTCAATGTGCTCCCAAAGCCAGCCTCCCTACGCCACGTTGTTTGATTTCTAACCTTGTTTGAACATCTAGTCTCATGCAAAGGACAGCATTAACGAAAGTCAGGCTAGGAAGCATCACCCCTTTCCAGATTCCTGTTACGCTTTCATACCTATTCTAATTAAATATTGCAGTGCCCTATTTTTCATGACAGCTGCATTCCTATTATCTTTACGCATGACATATTTTTCATGCTGTGTCAGATACTCAGCACCGTTATTTTTCCGCACCCCAAGGTACTTGGACTCATCCGCTACTTCTATCGTGAACTCCTGTATCCTATGCTCGCCGGCCTTATCATTAATTATTATGACTGCAGATTTTCCGTACTAAACTTGAAACCTAATCTATCTCCCTCTGTAAACACATAGGTTTATCAACTTCGGCAAGTCTTCCTTGTTGTCAGCCATTAGCACTATGTCATCCGCGTATATTAGTCCCGGTAATGACTGTTTAATCCGTTCCCCTTGCTTGAAAAACGAAAGGCTTAAGTCTAGTCCGCTCCTCTCTAGCTTGGTCTCCAACCATTGAAGGTACAACATGAACAACAAAGGAGAGAAAGCTCATCCTTGCTTAAGCCCCGGCTGTATCTCTACAGGCCCTTATACATTTTTTCCCATTTTATGAGCCCTCTCTCCTTTATATTTATCTTTTAAAAGATTAATTACTCCATCTTCCACAACTAATGTGCCCGTATGTCCCACAAATACTCTTGAATAACGCTGTCGTAGGCTCCCTTAATATCCAGAAATGCTAGCGATAGGGGCCTGTGCTCCTTTTCAGCAATGTCTATACACTTCGTCAATGAAAAAAGATTGTCCTCCAACCTCCTTTGTTTCCGGAACCCATTTTGTAGCTCCCCTATCACCCCTTGTTCTCAACCCAAGCGTGCAATGTGTCCTTTATAATCTGCAACACAACCCTTTAAACCACAGATGTCACTGTTATGAGGCGGTAGTTACTTACGTCAGCTTTGTCCCCCTTTTCCTTATATATCATGTTCATTCCACTTAATCGCCATTTATCGGGAATGGAGTCAACCGCTTGCCCATGCGCCGGCGTAGGATTCGGCGTCACCCGTGATTTTCCTGAACTAGTTGTCAAACATGTCGATCTTGGGCACACCTTCGGACACGGATTTCAAGAGTTCGTAGAGGAGGCGGCGACACTGCGTCCTACCACCGGTAACAGACTCTTCGGTCGAGGTGATGGCCTGGCAGACGACGCCAGCTACGCGGTCGATGCTGTTCTCGCTCGGGTCGGATTCGTCGAATGAGCGAAGGCCCGCTGGTCCCAGACCGAGGAGGCCGCCGAGGGGAGAGGGGGGGGGAGAAGAAAGAGCCGATGAAGATAACCAGGTAGGTGAAACCGGAGAGCAGGACCATGAAGACGCTCTTGCAGATGACCGGTGCCAGGAGCGGAATCAGGCCACGGTTGAGCGGAAGCAGGCGGTCGAATATTCGGCCGCTTTCCGAGCTCCGCGCTTCGGCGATGTCTGCTTTCTCTGATGCGGCATCTGTAGTAGCGGCTGTGCAACGAAGCAGAATGTAAAAGGATGCTGCCATCGTGATTTTAGCGCAGAAGACTGGCTGCGCGTCCAACGAAGTATGTAAACGAATGTTTATTGTTACAGATGAGGGTATTCCACTAGAAGGGGACGAAGCAATGAAACACATAGGAACAAGGATGACAAAAAAAATTGAAAGAAAAAAATGTGGCACATAATTTATCGAAGGAGGATAGACCGATCGTGATTGTGCCCGCTTTAACAAAGAGTGTGATCACGATTCAGCCGACAGCCTTTACACAATCGTTGGCCTCTTAGGTGGCCCTGATGGGTACATCGGCTCCTTTCTGAGAGGTTTCACCAACATGACGAAGACAGAGTCCTCCAAGAGGACCACTGCGTCGTGGATAACTACGGCATTGCATAATCTTCGCACATCCACGCCGCCTCCTTTTTCATCCGCCACGGTTCACCCTCCTTTGACGTCTATTGTTCAGAAGCTCGTCCTTGTCACCGCATCACAAGACTTAACGACGCTAGTATCTTCGCCTACGTACGACATCTATTCCAGCCACAAAAGAGGCGCGCCAGTAGCCATATAGGCTTCAACTTGAAATGTTGTACGGAAAGCTTTACAAGCCGGTGACCCGTGCTCAGTCGTTCGCATTTTTACGCCCTACCACAACGCAATAAATTATATTTTATTGAATAAAAAAGCGCTTTTATAGCGCTGGCCGCAGTAGCGCTATCTGGTGTTATAATGTGGAAATATTTTGTGACACATTTTTCGCACTTAGCCAACGTTATTGAAGTCGTAGCGTGTAGATAGCCAGTTCATCACCAGTTCAGTCCAGTCAGGGCATAATTTCTTTTAGGAAATTGAACCGAGTAAGATTTTAAAAACGTCATGTTGAGGTCTTTCAGACCCTTCTGCCTACCACCGAAACGATTGAGTTTGCCAAGGCTATGACTACCTTGGTGTAAAAATCCATACGAAGCCAATCCACATTAGGCGGCCTTTTTTTAGGATTAAGAACTACGGAATCGTCACACAGAATAAAAAATTAGGCAAGTCTATCTGCCATTCTTCCTGTTGTCGGCGAGAGGGGACAAAGCGAATATCACGTGTACGATTTAAAGGCAATAATTATACCTAAAAACCCAATAATATTGACGAATTCTCTCCGAAGCGGGTAATGTGAGCGCCGCCATCTTGACAACGCTACTTTTCCTACCATACGCCAGAGCGCTCACGCCATATGTTCGAGAAATATAGCGTACGTAACGCGCACGTACGTTAAACCTCGATTTGGAATAGCGTTTGGCGCATGCACCGTACGAAGCACGCTATTTTGTAGCGTACGCTATGCCTTTGCATATTTCTGCGTACGCTATACTGCGTCTCTCTACACTTTACAGCGTCGTATCATGAGGGCAGCCATCTTTGATCACGTGATGACACCGCCATTACAAGCCTCCTAACTGCCCGTCGCGAAGCAAGCTGCGTCTGATGGTTCGGTGTCGACAGGCAGTGTTTCTGCTGATATGGTTTTTAAGGTGTGGAAGATGACGCTATGGTTTGACTAAAGATCCGAAGGACATCTGAGAACCCTCATTTGACCTACTGAGGCGCGAAAACATGATCGGTCTTCATGTCGCGGAGAGCCGCTCAGCTCTCGATGTTTTTCGAGCCAACGAATAGATCGCCTTAATGCTTGTCTTTGCATCCGCTGAAGATTGTGCTGAATGTTATTTGTTGCTATCATCAGTGCTCCTGCGGCAGCGCAAGTCATTGTCGTAGTATGTACATTCATGCAGACACCACTCCTAAGCGCTCACATCCACATCGTACGCATTTGTTTGCAACCTGTTAACGGTGCTTAGGGAACCTAAAAGATTTTCTACTGGTTTGTCAAACACAGAAAGGCGACAAGAATAGGCACACTAGTGTTTACTATCCTAGTAGGAGAAATTGCATTAAGCAGCCTTCACGAACCGGCGTTTAATCGTTTCGAAGGATCCGCTTCATTATTGTTATAACGCGTCCATTGCAATGCATTCATACTATACGAAGTTCACAATTATGACACTCTCACATGTCCTACGGTAACCGGACATGAAAATGCTTTAGATATCGTTGGTGTTAAGTAATCAGCTTCACTCTGAACGCTAGCCTGCGGAGTCACTTTTACTGACTGTCTCCCATGGACCGCGAGGAAGTGACAACCACCCTGCTCAACAACCGTAACGCAAATGCTTTATTCCGAATATGTTCCATGAAAACCACGCTACTTCGAGCAAAGTTCAACAGTAGCACCAAGACGGCATGTAATACATGGACTGATTATAAGCGTTTTCCGTTCGCACAGCTGCGCAGTGCACAATCTACCGTAGCGGTATGTAGAAGCACTAGACGTCCTTCGTTTCCGTTCCTAATTCGTCCTCGGGCGCTCCTGATACCAATTGCAGCACCCCTCAACTCACGAGCAATGGGGTCTCACTACACAGGCAGACGCAACTGCAGAGCAAGTGAAAACACGTAGTGTCGGTTTCAATGGCGGAACAGCATGTTCATGCGGCTGTATTGTGCCCTCAACTCTCGCATATTTTCCGAGATCAAAATCCTTTCTTTATATATTCGCTATCTGACGCTGACAAATGTGTTTGATGCTTTCGCCAGTTCCGAAAGAGTGCATGGCGAACGGACGCGAACAGGGGCAGTGCGTCCTTGTGCAGTTCGGTTCCGTGAAGCTGGCAAACGATCGCATCCCGCACCTTCAACTCTGTGTCGGAATTCCTGCAATCCACAACACAGCACGTATTCCCTCTACCTTTTTACATCTTCGTAGAGAGTGAGGGAATGGAAAACTTTATTGAGCTCTAGATTCGCTGGTCTTCTGCGGTCTTCAGATGTCTTCGTCCATCTTCTTGCATAAAGGTCGGTTGCCCTTAGTCGAGGGCTCCGCTGGATGCTGCTGTCAGTTGTGCTCGCTGAATCAGACCTTCTTGGTCGACCCGTCGATCGCTGGAGAACACTTCCTCCCAATGCTTTGCACCCGGGTTTGATAAAGCGGGTACCACGTCTATCTTCTGGCATGCCCACGTTATGTGATACAGCATCGGTGCTTCGTGGCACCAGGACATTTGTCACTGTATTGTGCGGGATAGATTTTGCTGAGTACGTTCAGGTTCGGGTGCGAGCCCGTTCGTACCTGCCTCCACGCGACACAGTCCTCTGTGCTGAGGAAGTTGCGCGGAGAACACATTCGGAAGAAACCCACGATATTTCCACTGCAGCGCAGACGCGTGCATGCCAGCGACGTACTCTGCCTTTAATGGCGTCGTGTTCCGAGCGAGCCGGTGGCGCCATCTGGTCTCGAACAGAAGAACTGCGCATTGTAAAAAAAAGCACGTTTCATCTAGCACGTGTCCTGCACCGCCGCGGTGGCTCAGTGGTTAGGGCGCTCGACTACTGAACCGGAGTTCCCGGGATCGAACCTGACCACGGCGGCTGTGTTTTTATGGAGGAAAAACGCTAAGGCGCCCGTGTACTGTGCGATGTCAGTGCACTTTAAAGATCCCCAGGTGGTCGAAATTATTCCGGAGCCCTCCACTACGGCACCTCAGTCTTCCTTTCTTCTTTCACTCCCTCCTTATCCCTTCCCTTACGACGCGGTTCAGGTGTCCAACGTTATATGAGACAGATACTGCGCCATTTCCTTTCCCCAAAAACCAATTATTATTATTAGCACGTGTCCGATATGCTGAGGACGCGTCGATCAGTTCAGCCTAGTGGTGCCATCTAATTTTTAAGAGGGGAACCACTCTTGTCAACAAAAACTGACGCTCCTCTTAAGCTTGAAAGCGGCAGAATCATAACTCTAAAAAATAGAGCAAATTGATCACTCGTACGTTTGTTTATAGGCGCGATGAGACGGAGCGACAGACTGGTGCCCCATTTGTCCCCAAATAACGCGCTGGAATGGGCAGTAACAATGAAGAATCCTGGCCGAAGAGAGATGGCCTGCATCGAAAGGTGCCGCCCTGTTTGTCGTCGCGGGAATGCAACTTCCTAGAAGCGGCGCCAGAAGTTTGGCCTGAACCCATCACGCTTTCATCTTGGTTTTTCCGTGGAATCTCTGCTGTGCTGGCAGATTCTGCTCGCTCTCACTGCCGAAACTTTTTTTTATTACTTTGTGACAACTATGTTGACACTCTCTAAAGACGTTGCGCACCGAGGTGGTGGCCTTGTGGTAGAGTACCCTCCTCGCATTCATGAGGTGCTGGGCTCGATCCCCAGCGCCGCCGGGTACCCACCGGTTTTCTAATGGGCACAAGGTTTCTTCTGGCCTGGTGTTCGGATGGCAGAGTTTGGCGAAATTCTTGGGAAAAGCACGTGTACCGAACCGGCCTCTTGACGGCCATTAAATCCTTCCGCCGTGTGACAACTGTATATCCGCACTCGTGCGTTTCAAAACCCTTTTGTGGCCTTTTTTTCCTCGTCATTCGTGAGAACTGTTTTTTTTTTATGTAGCCCAGTGAAGTGATGGCCTTGTGGTAAAGCGTATCAACTTCACATTCTGGAATTTTGTTCCCACACCGTCGGCCATTTGTTATTGTTGAGCGATATGTGTGATGCTCTTTTCTTCATTTAACCTTCGATGGTGATTCTTTGCCGCCGGCAGAGAGCTGCAGCATATATATTTTTTTAGTCCCTAATACTGATAATTGCTACATTTTCTTCGCTCATTCGCTCGAATGATCGGCTGATGTAGGCAGCGCGCTATTGACGGCAGTCTAGTATGAATGGCTGCTTGGAGGCTGATGGCGCAGTGTTCGTCTGCGAATACGCCCCCTCTCGGTCTAATGACTATCTTGCCGCCGCACCGAGGGAGCAGCGAAACGGTGCCGTGGGGGTTGTTGTCTGCTTGGAAAATTAGATAACTTCAATGGTGAAAAAGCATAATGTAGAACCATTTCAATAGAGGAAAAGGCGGAGCAGGAAGAAAGCGTTTAATGATAACTCAAGAGGTAGGGCCCTACTCTTTGAAGCTAGGTCAGGAGGTCCTTGAACGCGCTGCTCCAAAAAGAAATTTAACGAAGAAGATGACACTAGTGCTGTGTGTGTTAAAATGTGGAAACAATAGAACACCTCTTAATAAAATGTTATCATATCCATCCCGATGTCGATGCGGGAACAGCCACTCTTCCTGAGGCCTTAGCGTTTAGCGATAGCAATAGTCATGTAAAAACATCTGCGGTGGAAATTAGCAAAAAGCGATTGGAACATTGGGGGCTCAAAATCAAAGAGGAGACATAAGGTTAAAAGTGTAGGAAGACGTATTTAAAGAAAATGGCGAATTTCAATAACTTACTTCACTCGTAAACAAAAATGAAAGGAAAAAAGTTGAGCATGGTGGCAACTGCCATCATCCCGTTTCAAAGGGGACGCTCGCATATCGTCGATCCATCTATCCATCCAGCGGTAGTTGTGATCCATTTCGTCTCCTTGATAACCAAACCAACCAATTTGGTAATCGTGTACCGGGGTCGTATTCTTTCGGCTTTCAGATGGGACTGTGAGCATTTATTTTTGTCGTTTAGCGGTATATCATTCATATTGGATTCTTTCACGTTGGCGTCAGTCGTAACGTGCGCCGCCTACGCTTGGTACGAGTACGGCGCTGCGGAGTTAGGTCTAGATCTTAGCGGTGTGGTTTGACAGTGCTTCACTGCAGAGCACCAAAAATGGAGTCGTTCGTCGAATTCGGTAGAGAATCGTGACCGATCATTACGGATTACGTATTGCGCATCGTTGGTGACCCAGGCATGCGGTCAGTGAGTCCGGAACTTTTTTTCAATTGGGCGAAAGACTTCGAGCTTATTTTGGTCGCTATTTATATAATACTCTTTTACATAAAAATTTAACAGTTGAATATTTTTATTTTTCGATGTTCAAGGGTTGATGCAAACTGTCACGTTGTGGTGACGACAGTCCAGCAGTCAGGAAGACAACGAAAAGACTTCCAACAGAAACCGTTCAAGGGACTGACTCGCGCCCTCTATGAACTGAATAACTCGGTGGCGGTGACAGCCACAAGCGTGCTCGGTGCATCGAACTGAATGCCTGTAGTTCTTGGCCTCCCTCAGTTTACAGCTGGCAAGGAACCTTCGAGATAAAGACCCAAAAGTGACTAAAACAATCTGGAAAAATGTGGAAGCACTTGCATATGGACGTGATCAATGGAGAAACGTCTGGTCGCGTCTGGCATTGCAAAACAAAATGATAAAGCAGTGTGCCGGCGGTCTTGAGTGCGAACGAACAAACGGTGCAAAGATTCACGGTAACATAAAACGAATTGGAATGGGAAGCTTTACTCACGAGGAGTGACCTGTTACATCAAAAAAGTTCGTGCATAGTTTGTTTATATTCTGCTTATCATGATCATGTACACGTTTCAGACAGTTGACTTCTGTTGGTACATGACTGGCTTATGTTACTAATATACGAAATGATTTACAACTGGCTACGAAGCTGAGTAGCTTAGCTCCACTGTGCATTGCATTAAAAGTCTTAGGACTGAAGTGTTTAAATTGTCAAAAATCTGATCCAAGTACATGCAAGCAACTGGAGACTGGGGGGGGGGGGGCACTGCCCCCTCTGCATGATTGATGGGGAGGGTGACCGCCCAACTTTTCCTCCCTGTTCCAGGGTCTCTGGCTGCGGTATTCGGCGGGTTATTGCGGCTGAGAGTCGGAGCGCATCCTCGCATGTCCTCACAAATGCTTGCTGCACATTAATATTTCTGCAAGCCGGCACAAGCTGCCGGCTTTGAGAAGTGCGTAGATTAATCGTGCTTACTCGAGGGTTGCGGCGCATTAGGAAAGCATTCTCCCCGCTGCAACAACTTGTATGATGGAGCATGAACTAGCTACAAGTCGTTCTAAATTGAAAATCCTTGCATCTCATGAGGGTTTATGAGAAGAACCGTCGTATCACAGGCGCAGAGTAAAATCTTGTTATCTCCTCAAGGCGCATCATTCTCGTGGTTTCCGATCATTCTTTGCTCAAAATGAAGGTGTGATCAAGAAAAAACTCGTTCACCGTGGCGACCGCGCCTGCTTTGGAGGAGGAAATTACTGCTGCTGCGATTAAGCCTTCTGGAGTCGGATTAATGTGTTATTCCCTGCACATTCCGGCAGAGATTAAGCCACACATGGCAGTCGGGATCATAAGACAAAGAAAGCTAGATGTCTCAACAGGCTTCTCTCTATACACGAAAACTGTCTTTTAAAATTTAGAGACGGGTTTACGCTGCCCTCAAGGATCGGTCGACTGCGCGACGTGTCGGCACACAGCTGTAAACCGACTGTGCCCCAGAAGCATATGGTCCTGTATCAGTGCATGCGCTTCGCAATAGGGAGGTGCTGGGTTCGATTCCCAATGCCGCCGGGTACCCACCGGTTTTCTTATAAGCTCAAGGTTTCTCCTGACCTAGTGCTGGGCTGGACCATTTTGGCCGAAATGCTTGAGAAAAGGGTCGTAGATCAAAGAGTTGGGTTGACGGGCCAGTGACTCGTTCCGCCGTCAAACATCCCGAAAGACGCCTTCACACTTGGGCATTCGGCGACGACAGCGAGCGAGATTCGCGGCCGCAGAAATGCTGCCTCGTTCACAAGTGACGCGGCCACCACGTCGCCGCTCGTCGTCTGCTGATGGCGTACACAGATATGACAAGAAAAGAGGTTAATCGACGCTGTCTGCCGTTGCCCGGATACGCCACATGCACCAATTTTGTCGGACGTTACGCCATTTCTAGAAATTTAGCATACTGGAAACGTACTAGCTGAGATGTATTCCGGTTTTAAGTTCGGAAGCTGCGCATGCGGGTGGCAAATGCGTGGCTGGGCAGGATTACCGCGCGTGCGGAGCAGGCTTTTCCGCTAGTACATCGACAGACAGACAGACAGACAGACAGACAGACAGACAGACAGACAGACAGACAGACAGACAGACAGACAGACAGACAGACAGACAGACAGACAGACAGACAGACAGACAGACAGACGACGGACGGACGGACGGACGGACGGACGGACGGACGGACGGACAGACAGACAGACAGACAGACAGACAGACAGACAGACAGACAGACAGACAGACAGACAGACGGACGGACGGACGGACAGACGGACAGACAGACGGACGGACAGACAGACAGACGGACGAGACAGACAGACAGACGGAGAGAGACAGACAGACAGACAGACGGACGGACGGACGGACGGACGGACGGACGGACGGACGGACGGACAGACAGACAGACAGACAGACAGACAGACAGACAGACAGACAGACAGACAGACAGACAGACAGACAGACAGACAGACAGACAGACAGACAGACAGACAGACAGACAGACAGACAGACAGACAGACAGACAGACAGGCAGGCAGGCAGGCAGGCAGGCAGGCAGGCAGGCAGGCAGGCAGTTCGCTCATCGACCTCCTTCAAGTCCGACTGTGCGGTTTCGCGCGGTTAGACACCGTGCTCCACCAAAGCGTTAGACGACGCTTCGGTTCGGAGCACCCCCTCGCTCTTGTCCTTGGAGCTGTCTCCTTCGGCCCGTTTCACATGCTGCGACTGTGCCGAAAATATCCGGTGTAGTCGATGAGGCGGCAGTGCGATATTCGGTCACTGCTTTCACATGCAACACCGAGACAGCGAATTCGGTCTGAGGGACAGGCAAGGTTTCTTGACGTTTGCATAGGCAACCCATGATTAAACACGGCAGATATGTCACACGGAATGTGTTGATGATTTTGTGATCAGCGTATTTTTAGATGCAAGGCAATATTTCGCATGTTTTGATTAGAATAAACAGTTTTGCTTCCACCGCGTCAACAGCTCCCACGTGACCCCACGTCACACGCCGTCTCGGCGCTCCCCAATGGTAAGTCGCAGAGCGAACACACCGACGATGCGACTGTATTCCAACCGGACAGAGCTCGATCGCAAGCCGTTTGCGACTTGACCGACGGCCCTCCCCAGTCGCAGACCGAGAGAATTCGCAGTGTCGCAGGCGAAAATCGCATTCTTGTGAAACGGGCATTCGTCGTCCACTGCAGGGCAGTGAAACTCTAACGCCTGTGGGAATGTGGTGCTCTCTGTCGGCCTCGGATACAGTCTTTGGCACGACAGCACCAGGTGCTCGATGGTCTCCTCCTCGTCGCCACACGCTCGGCCTACTGCTGCCTGTGCTTCTGGAGTTGTATCGAAGCGACGGTGGTACACCAGTATTCGCAGCACTCCGGCACGGGCCTCAGAAAGCAGTGTGCTACCAAGGGAGATGTCAAATATATTTTCGGGTCCGATGCTGTTCCTGCACTCGCGGTACACATCCAGTGTCGGCCTGCAGCGATTGCTTGTTCTATTTTTCCTGGACCCGTCTCCTTGCCTCCTGTTTCCATGCGGTTGCTGATTCGGCATTTATGGGTTCCTGGAAAAGGCCATACTTGCCTTCTATCCTGTGGAGGCGCTTTTCCCATGTAGTGCGTAGGCATAACGCAGCGAGGTATTCAAAGACCCGCCTTTTCATCGGTCGCGGCTCATGAACTGGAGTCGACCGCGGTACTCCAGCTTGCTGCATGCCTCCCTTGCCTGAAAACTAGGCCATCCAAGGTCGCCTTGGATGGCTGCATTGGCCACCCGTCCATGACATCCGACTGCAGTGCGACTGAACTCTGTCTGCTGTCTAGCCAATTCCTGGTGGCTGATGGGAGGCAGACCACCACGTTGGAGAACGTGAGCCCTGGTCCAGAGGTCGCGGACCATAGCGTGCTGGTTGCACCCCCACAGGCACCGACTTCGGCGGATGCATTGCGCTCTGAGTGCAGATTGACGAACCTTGGCCTCGCGCAGCCTAGACATGTCAGTCTCAGTAGACAAATTTATGCCCCGTTATTTGTACGATATGTCGACTGTCAGGGGCTCTTCATTCAACGTAAGCGACAGCTGATCAGTCGCCTTGCCTGCCAGCTGGACAGCCGTTCATTGTCAGTGCGATGTCAGTGTGCGTTAAAGATCCCCAGGTGGTCGAAATTATCCTGCTCGCGGCCATGACTTACAGGCCCAACAAGCCTTAGTCGTGCGCGCCCGGGCGGCGGCCACAGCCACTGGAGTCCCAAACAAGTGACCTTCACCTAGTGCTTGTAAGATCGGTCTTTCTTTATCCCTTGTCTTACGGCGCGGTTCAGGTGTCGGCTGATATGTGAAACATACTGCGCCATTTCCTTCCCCCAAAAAAACAGTTTTCCAATTTTCAAGGATACATACATCAGCTGGGCACCCCATCCCAACTGTTGTGGGCAAAGTCTTGTGCGCGTGTGTTTTCCTTTCTTTTATTTACTCCGCACGCGCGCAACTTGTACAAATGTATATTTATGTAAATAGAGTATTTATCCCCTCTCTCTCTCTCCTTGTTATTTACTGTCCCCCACGTCTATCATTTCACTTCTTAAAACTGCCTGCTATCTTTATTTCCGCTGCTCCATCTCAGGTGCCGCCGTCATAGTGGTGCAAGATGCCGGGGTTAGCACAAATCTTTTACCTTCTCTTTTGTTGTTATTTCGCATTAGCAACCTACTAAAACTACATTCAAGGATGGATGGATGGATGGAAGCAACTTTTATGAGACGAAAAAAACTCTTCCATGGTGGTCCCTTACTTGTTGGTGAAGGATCGATCCGTTAGGGGCAGATTCGAACATACCTTCTGTTCCTTCCTAAGAAATGCTTTCACCACCCCCACCACCATCCCGGAGACGACCAGTACGACACGTCTTAATTACTTTTTTTCACTCCCTCCGTTGACCCACCGCGGTGGCTCAGTGGTTAGGGCGCTCGGCTACTGTTCCGGAGTTTCGGGTTCGAACCCGACCGCGGCGGCTGCGTTTTTATGAAGGCAAAACGCTTATGCGCCTGTCTGCTGTGCGATGTCAGTGCACATTAAAGATACCCAGGTGGTCGCAATTATTCTGGAGCCCTTGACTACGGCACCACTTTCTTCCTTTCTTCTTTCACTCCCTGCTTATCACTTCCCTTACGGCGCGGTTCACGTGTCCAACGAGTTATGAGACACATACTGCTTCATTTCCTTTCCCCAAAAACCAATTATTATCATTATTATTCACTCCGTTGCATTTCTGGTGCCCACCGAGATATGTGAGAGAATTACGGCGTACTTCCTTTCCTCAAAACCAATTTTTAATTTTCTCAACGTTACAGACGCCAAGCCGCGTCTACTTGCCCAATGCACTGCAGCTTTCACGCTCTAACAAGGCTCAGCAGTGGTTAAACCGAGGCTAATTTTTGAGGAAAGGAACTGGTGCATTAATCGTCTGACATATCTGCGGACACACGAACCGCACCGTAAGGGAAGGGAAGATGGAAGCGACAGAAAAAATGGCTGTGGTTTAGCTCTGGTTAACCCCAGCTGAATTGCGAAAGGTTCGCCTCCTCGGCATATCATCTACGCTGCGTCTCATTCCGACACTGTCGAGAAATCAAAGCATTCTCTTCCGCAGTTGAAGAGTCACTCCGGGACGTGTCACGACTTCTTCTAGTCGCATCTTCATTACGACGCTTCTATTGTCGTGCGGCGCGTTCTTCTGGCGTCTCTTGAGCGTGTTGTCCTTTCCTCGCTTCGTACTGCAGTTGTTGCGTCTCTTTCGCGCCCCTCATAACGACTATAATACACTAAGGCAAAGCGCATGTGTATATACACCCCCCGCGAGGCCACACCTCCTCTCCCTGTACCCCAGCAGAACTCATCTGGTGGAGTGAGAGGCGACGGCAGCGGCGTCGACGGCGGCGCCATCTGTTAAAGCGCAGCTGCGGTGTTGCTTGGCAACGGCGGCTCAAGGTGGTTCGTCGGCCACCGCATACGGCTGAAGTGCCCGATGAGCCGAAGTGGCTCCTGGCTGGCGTAGTGCTTCTTTCTGAACAAAATTGTGGTTGGTTTAGGTCTGGTTAACCCTGGTCGAAAGCGAAAAGCCGCATCTCTGTAGCTATGTTTGCGATCGAGCGACTGGCGGCTTCTATAGACAGCCATACTGACACCCGCTGTAGTAGGCATTTTTATTTCTTAAATCTGTTGCTTTCTTTAAATCTACTTTAAAAGTGCTCATTAAAGACGGTATATGTTTATATAGCTTCGGTGATATATACAACTGTAATATAGATCGTTGTATGCGGAGATATGGAACGAAATCTGTTCCAAACGACGCGAGAACCCTGGAGATAATTTCAGAAGCCAAATTGAAAAAAAAATTGTTTTTTTTGTGAAAGGGAATGGCTCAATGTTAGACAGGCGTCATTTTCTTTCCATAAAACCAACTTTATATCATTTTCCTTCCTCACGGCGCGATTCGGGTGTCCATCCAGATATGTGAGACGTGTAATTTCCTTTCCTTAAAACCAATTTTCATTTCATTTTCCTTTCCTTACAGGCGCGGTTCGGCTGTCCACCGAGATATATGACAGGCGTCGTTTCCTTGTTTGCTCTTTAACTACATTCAAGGTAAAACTTGCTGCCACAGTGACCAGAGCCGCTAGGGGGCCGTGGCGAGCGGACGTATGTCACGTCGGCTCTGTCTTCCTGCAGTGATTTCTAGCGGCAAATGTTGTCGGATCGACCAGAGCTGGTTAAAATCGCCAATCGGAAGTTGAGAGGACTCTGCGGACACCAGCGTTTTTTCCGTAAGTGGATTTTTCGCCATTTTAGAACCAAACGTCTGCCAGCCGTGTGCCGACGCGCTAACCCGAACGCCGGCCACTAGGCCTAACGAGGGCTAAGGCTTACCGAGGCCCCCGGTGCCGCCGCGTCAGCTGTGCGGCAGCCAACAGGAGGTATGAATATCGCCGTGGAAGGTCGCAGCGCCGAAAAGGGCGAGCTCGACGCCCCAGATTGGATCACTGTACTCAACAAATGCAACCTCGAGGAGAAATGGGCACGGAAAACCAAGCTCGTCTCAGAAGAAATAGAATTGATAGACACCCCACCACCATCAGCGAAACGCAACGTCAAACAGCAAGCGGAGAAATCGATCGCCTCGAACCAAGTCAAGCTTCCCGAGAATGGCTGGAGAATCATTTTCCACCCCAAGGGAGGCATGGTAGTCAAACAGTACGATGGACCAACCCTGACCGAAGCCATACATGTAAGTGCGAAGATTGAATGGAACAAAGCGTGCCAGCTCGTCAAGAACGAGAAGCAAGGCATTTTGGTCTTCTTCACGCCCAGCATGGAGGCAAGAGACAAGCTCCTACGCCTCACACATCTGGCCATTGAAGGGAAAATGCACGAGGTGACCGTTCACCTGGCAGTACCCGACGACTTCTCGAGAGGAGTCATCCACGGAATAGGACTCACGACCTCACTGCAAAAGATCAAGCAGGGGATAGCAGAACATGAGGAGAACACCAAGGTGCTGGAGATCAGACGACTAGGACAGAGCAAGACCATCATGCTCACATTCACCACCAAGGAGGTACCGAGGAAAATCAAGTGTCTAGGTGCCATCTTGAACTGTTATTTGTACAAGAAAAAGTACGACGTATGTTATAAGTGCGGAGACCTGGGACACCGATCCGACGTATGCGAGAGCAACGAGGAGAAGTGCAGAGGCTGCGGCATCCCCAACCCAACCGAAGGACACGACTGCAACCCCACCTGCAAGCTGTGTGGCCAGCCGCACCCCACCGGCGACAGAACCTGCAAGAGATCTTCAGAACCCCATACATCGTTAAGAAACGACAATGGGAGAAGCTCCAGCAGCAGGAGGAGGAGGAGAAGAAACTACCAGAGCATCGCAGCAGGCGGGACGCGAGCAAGACGCGGGCCACGAGCAAGGAGCGACGCCGGTCTACATCCTTTCCGAGGCTACCGCAGCAGGCCACCCCAACCCCGCCCAAGAAGAGAGGGGCACCACCCACCAAAAAGGTAGGCTGGGAAGCGGGGAATTCCCATGACTCAGACATAGTGAGGGAGCTCAGTGCAAATGAAACAACAACACGAAATGATGAAACAGCAACAGGAGCAATGGAAACTTTACCAGGAGCAAACACAGGCTCAGATGCAGGAGCTCCGTAATCACATTATCGAGTTGCAAAGGGAGAACACTGAGCTCAAAGCTCAACTCAGACAACCGGAAGCGCATCAGGAGGCCATGGAAGATAAGTCGTCCGAATCCGAGCCAGAAATACCTGCACCGCCAAAGAAAAACGAGTTAAA
>JARKHS020008736.1:0-31245 GCA_030143305.2 Amblyomma americanum | reverse complement strand
AATCATGTCTGCTCGGTGCCTCTAAGTGGCTACATTATTACCCTATGAATTTCTTAAGTACTCTAACATGTTTGGCGCGTAAAAAATAAATGACCCTAGGGTGGGGCGCATGCGCAGAGCGCAACGTATAGGTTTAGCTCTGACGAAGAAGCATACGCATATTGTCACGTGACTGTGTACGCGTTCACATATGCCATCATTAGTTTATTAGCGTCGGATATACCTTCCGTGTCTTCTGCTATACCGATTTGTTTCGGACTTATAGAATGCATATTTTTTACATCTCATAGCGGTTGGCTGTGGTTCGTCTCTTAAGCATAGAGATGAGGAATTAAATGCGCGTTTAATAAAAAGATCCCGCATCCTCTGGAGTCTGCAATTTCAGTGTTCCAAAGTGTTTGCTTCAATGACCTGCATCAGAACAAAAGTAGACGCTGGAGTGTAAAAATGTAAGAATTTTGACTAACTAGCTGTGTGTTGCAACCTCTGAGCTATACCGGAAAGTCTCGGAACAGTTCGAACACGAAGGTGTGCTCACCTTATTTTGAACAAAAAAAATGGGGGCGGGAGGCGCTTGGTTCTTACATAGGCCAACTGTCCGAAGTTCGCAAGCGTGTCAGAAATATTCTTTAGTTATTCTTCAGTGAGGTTGGGTCGTATAAAATTCAGTGCATTTTCGATGAGTGTCTTATAGGCATCGATTATTTCTTTGTTGTATTCTTCATCTCGTATATGAGCTCGTTTCGTCGCACTGTATCGAATTCTAGCTGATCGAGCTGAAAAGAGAGAAATCGTGCGTTAGTAAAAAATGTTTCGTTTTTTTTTCAATACGAAAGCATTAGAAACCTGATCGGGGAAAAAATGAGTCGTTGATCGATTGGTTCTCAGAACGAAAGTGATTTCACAATAACGGAATCGATTGCACTAGACCGGAAATGACAACTATATGTTTCGATGTACCTTTAGTTCGTCCATGTGGCCACCTCTAGACCTTTTCAAGGAAACATCTAACAACAAGCAAGTTGTGATGTCTGGATGTGTGCAGGTAGACGCATAGGGTACCGCAAACATAGTCATGAAAGAATGACACCAAACTGAATGTAAGAGCATCAACAGCTTCTTATGCCATCCCATTGCCAACATGTAATGTAACTGGCTCTCTCAGATCATGAATAACAGTTTATCAATATTTCCCAAGAGAAAAGTGTACGACAGCTGTATATTACCTGTACTCACCTATACGGCAGAAACATGGAGGTTGACGCAAATGGTTCAGCTTAAGTTAAAGGCAATGAAAAGAAATGGAAAGAAAAATTATAGGTGTAACATTAAGATACCGGAAGCGGGGGAGGAAACAAATAATGGTTAATGACATCTCATTAGAAATCAAGAGGAAGAAATGGGCTTGTGCATGCCACGTAATTCGAAGGCAAAATAACCGCTGGTCCTTAAGGCTAACGGAGTGGATGCGTAGCAAGGGGGCGGCAGAAAGTTAGGTGGGCGAATGAGATTCAGAAGTTTGCGGGCATACGGCGGGCGCAGCTGACAAATGAAAGAGTAAATTGGAGAGACATGGGCGAGGCCTTTGACCTGTAGTGAGGGCAGTCATGCTGAGGATGATGATGGATGTATTTAGGTGTCCCAGTGAATTTTTCCTTTGTGAACTGTCGGGGTTACAAGGTTTGGAGCTATGAGGGAAAAGCTGGAGATTAAGCATAGATTAATGCACAGCTAGGTACAACGGCTTTGCTGTCGGCTGAGTCATGTCTATGTTGCATCAGGAAAACTCGAAAAAATCAAAATGGAATTGATTGCGAAGTGCTGTTACCTGCGGATTAAACTGGCAATGAAAGACACTGGGACTGCCACGCTCAGCGTCAGAGCTTCTACGCATGTCAGTGATGGCTTCCAGTAACAGAAATTCGTGAAAACTGCGACCTTTGGTAAGTTGTCGTCTTTCAAGTTCGGCCCGCAACAATTAAACAACCACCTGTCGCTTTTATAGCTAGTCTGATTCGGAAAAAAGAATAAAAAAGAAAGAGCTGTTATATGTTGTTGACCTCAACTTGTGCAGTGGCCTGCTCACCCCAATGACGTTAGAATTGAGATTCTTCATATTTCTGTGAACATGAAAGGAAACGACAGTGAAGATTCCAGTCTTTTTCAGCACTTCAGTGCAATTATTGAACTTCGCCTCGGTTTCGTTCGTTATCGGCCAGTGGGCGAGGCTAGACATGTTCATTATTTCCCTCATCACATCGGGCTAGTCTCCTAACTCAGGAACAGCTGAAAAAGAAAAAAAAGCATGCACGCACACACGTGCACTCAGATGCATTATTAGAGAGCTTTAGTTTCACGTACGTACAGAGTTCACGTACGCAGAAGTGAGAAGTCTACGTAGCATACGCTCATGTCACATCAAACCATTGTATTTGCACGTACGCGAGAGTCGCCGCGCGTTCTTCCTAGCGCCATCTACTGATGGATCAAGGCACAGCTGTAGCCACTCCAAGACAAGACGAGTCAAAGTCAAGCCAGTCGAACTGCATCGGAGCGCTGCTTGGTTAGGCTTAACAGCTTGGCAGTCGCCCGTATGTCTAAAAAACAACACCTATTTGTCACTTGAAACTTTATGCGAGGTTAAGAATGGGCAAATTGTTAGCGAATACAACAGTTTAGAACGCGATATCGCGTCGAGGGATTAGCGGCGATGCTGTTATCGCTTTGAAGGGCCGGGCAGGTCCCCGCCATATTTATCAACGCTACATATGCAAGCAACGCAAAGACCAAAACGTAAAAATCTGAATCTCACGTACGTACTTAAGACTTGCGCATACCCTTTGCGTTCTGCGCATGCGCACTGGTCACCCGTAAGAGCTCTACGTACGTGAAGCCTCTACGCACGTTAAACTAAAACTCTCTGATAGGTATACACAGTGCGCAAACAGTGCAGGACAAGTAAACTTGCAACAACCCAGCGATGACCTGAAAGTACTGGTGGCGCCGTTTAGCGGCACACAAGTGATAAAAATCTCGCTTGAATGAGCACAGTAGGCATTGGATGAGCCGATAATTGCTCGCTTGTTGCGTCAAGTTGTATACCGTATTTGCTCGGACAATTATTAAGCTCGCATCTCCTGCTTTGGATATTAAAAAGTTGTCCCCCCCACGCCTCCCTCGCGTTGTCAACGCACTTCATTCTTTTTTCTTCAGCAGCCTGCTGATGAGGATGGATGGATGGATGGATGGATGGATGGATGGATGGATGGATGGATGGATGGATGGATGGATGGATGGATGGACGGACGGACGGACGGACGGATGGATGGATGGATGGATGGATGGATGGATGGATGGATGGATGGATGGATGGATGGATGGATGAAAGGATGGATGGATGGATGGATGGATGGATGGATGGATGGATGGATGGATGGATGGATGGATGGATGGATGGATGGATGGATGGATGGATGGATGGATGGATGGATGGATGGATGGATGGATGGACGGACGGATGGACGGACGGACGGACGGACGGACGGATGAATGGATGGATGAATGTACGGACGGACGGACGGACGTATGGATGGATGGATGGATGGATGGATGGATGGATGGATGGATGGATGGATGGATGGATGGATGGATGGATGGATGGATGGATGGATGGGTAGGTGGGTGGATGGATGGATGGATGGATGGATGGATGAATGGATGGATGGATGCATGGATGGATGGATGGATGGATGGATGGATGGATGGATGGATGGATGGATGGATGGATGGATGGATGGATGGATGGATACGGCTGAACCCTTTAAGTCGGCGGTGGCTCAAGCCACCAAGCCATGACTTGTGAAATTTTACTCTTGTCTTGATTTTAGCCGCCAGTCAGATAACCTCTGCTTGGTTACTTCTACCCGCTTAAAATCTAATTTTCCTCCTCTGTGCCTAAATCCCAATTCCTTGGATAAGACAGCCAAGCTGCTTTCCACTGTAGGGTGAAGCCCTTTACAGAAAAGTTTCAAGCGTTCAGCCGTCTCCTCCCCCTCTCCGCACGTAACGCACAAAGTGTCTATCTCGTGGTACCTGACTCTATATGTCTTAGTCCTCAGAACTGCCGTCCTGGCCTCAAACAACAAAGAGCTTCCCCTACAATTATCATAGATATTTTCTTTGGCAATTTCCTGTTTAAAGATCCTATATTTTCCCAGTGCTGATTTCGTCAGCATCCTTGTTATCCACAGACAGAGCTCTCTCTGTTTCTTTAACCTTTTTCTTAACCGATAATTGCTGATTTGACACGCTACTGCTGTCCAGATATTTGCTTGTCAATTTCCTAGCTCGTTTTCTTCATTTCTTGTCAACATTATTTTTATACAGGTATCTGAATTCTTTCCTAGTCCACTGCTTTTCCCCAATTTTTTCAATCGCTCCTCAAGTGCTATCTTTCTGCTAGCTCCTCGGCCCTCGAACGACGCCAATCTAATATCAGCCTGTAACCCATGATTTAGTGTATTGCCATGTGCTCCCAAATCTAGCCTCCCAACGCCACGTTTTTTTAATTTCTAACCTTGCTTGGACATCTTGTCTCATGCACAGGACGGCATTACCGAAAGTCAGGCTAGAAACCATCACCCCTTTCCAGATCCCTTTTACCACTTCATACCTATTGTAATTCCACAGTGCCATATTTTTCACGAAAGCTCAAAATTCCAGCAGGAGCGCCCTGTTTTGAACGCCGAAAGAACTGCGCAGAACTGCAAAGCTCAATCTGTATTAATATTCAGCGGGGAACCTCAGAACCAGAAGAAACTACGCCTGGTCACAAAGGGCCTCTGTCTTCAATCTGCCTTATTAATGACTCTAGCAAGTTCTTGTGGTTTGGGAACGCTAAGAGTTGGGCTATCACACCCAGAAATTCTGCACAAAAGCATATTTGAACGGGAAATCATTCATGAACGCCACTTTTTTCATATATATTTGTATGATTTCACTATAACAATACACATACCGGCAGAGCACCCTACGGCACTCTTGAAATTTTTTTCATTAACGTCTTTGCCATCGTCGAAAGCATTCCTCGTTGGTTTTCGAACGGAGTCTTAACTGTTCGATGCGACCGATGAAAACACTTTAACAGAAATATTTTGCCATATATCAGGTGAATGGGCCATTGTCTTCAATATTGGCGTAAAAGTATTTTGCAATTTTCAAAACTTGTGTCCGATATTGCTGGACGTGAGTGAAGTGGGGGCCTGCTTTTTTTGGCAAGCATTATGCACCGCTGATCGAGTTATACGCGCTAGTACGATCAGGTTTAATATAAAAGTGCTAACTATTCTTCCGTGCGACGAAGTCGTTCTGAAGAGCGCGTTTCTACTTGTTTAGAAGGCGCGTCGTACAGATTGAAAAATTTATTCCATGAACTTACAGATTTATTCCGTTTTTACGGAACCCACCACGCAAAGTTTTCAGAAAATTTTCGGTAGAAAGTGCGTTCATTACGCGTGAAAATACGGTAATCTCTACGGCAATGTCCTCGAGCGCTTTTCCTCGAGCTTTCAGCTCTCATACCTTTTTACCTTGCTTTCTTTTTCAAGCTTAATTTTGTAAATAATACTTCACAAGCGCTATCACCACGTGGTCTGTATAAAAGAAAGAAGCTTGAATTTCGCACCGGTGTATGTCTAGGTATTAAATATATAAATAAATAATTTGCCAGCACAGACAAGACCGGCGATAGCCTTTAACAGAAATTCGGCACAGCACCCATCTGTGAGCTGCAAAAGCTAATTCCTATAGGGCTTCAACGGAAAGTGACTCAAACATTCTAATGTAACGTAGAGCGCATTAATGTCACAGATGGTGGCAGTGCAGAATTTTTGAATGTTCCCAGCCATGCGCCACTTGGTGGCAGCCAAGGAAGCTAGAAACGCTTGTCCCGAACTGCTGGTAATGAATTCCGCTGCAGCGACTGCTCATCTTTGTAATCATAAAAAAAATAATCTGATTAAGTAAATAATGTTTGACTTTGCGATCTCGTGGATGCTCCTGTGTTGTGACTGAAAAAAAAAACTGGTCTTCTAGTATTGCCTTCTGTCTTTCTGGGAACCCTATAGATTTGCATACTGCGGGTTTGCAAGCGTAACCGATGGCGGTAAATCAATTAATGGAGGCAGGCCATAAGAAAATTAAATAATGTTCTCGCTGTAAATGATGCACTGGAGTAACTGAAGGTCGTTGTGAGAGTGTTTTGCCCTTTAAATGATTCGGCTGACGATTACGTGCTTGGACCCTCTTTTCAATAGCTTCTATGTTGCGGTAGTGTTTCCCCGCCACCGCCATCACCACCATCGTCACTATCACCAACATCACCATTATCATTAACATCATCGTCAGCCTGACAACGTCCACTACAGGCAAAGGCCACTAAAACTTTGTTGCGTAACAATGTCGTATTCGCTTTTTTTTTGCTGAAGAGAAATGTCGCAGGGGCTAAATAAGTAAAGTACTGTTAAAAGGAAATTAAACGCCTGAAATTACTGGAAAAAAAGCGAGAAGGTGAAGAAGGAGGCCATAGGATCGAGTGCCCGTCAAATTCGTCCCCCCATTTTTTACGTCCTCGTCTTCAGTGGCATTCTCCTCTTTTTCTGGAAGAAATGGGCCACATAGCTTAACAGCACACTTGTAAAAAAAATGTCTTGCTATATTGTGTTTCAAATGACGGAAAGCTCAAATACCCATGCAGGCATTGTTAGCAACAGCAGCTTTCTCTGTGACGTTCTCGCACTCATAAATCAGGCTCAAGTTTTCCAGTATGCCTAAAACGGGTCGCGGAAAAAAGAGTGACGACGTTATCAGGCGAATGAGCAAGAGGTGAAGTTCCCATGCCTAGGCTGCGGAAGATTTCAATGACACCACATACATAAGCATGGACAAATGGGGCAAGGTCATGACACCGCATCTAACACTTAGATATTCCGCACCCGAATGTCCGTACCCAGATATTCCGAAAGCAGATATTTCGTTGTACCAGATATTCGGGACAAGGACGTTTGTTTCAACGGGAGCTGTTTAAGAACGCAGTTTTTCCGAATATCGTAAGATTGCATCACAACCGTGAGATGAGCCGCAGATCCCCGCGGGACGCTTGTACTTTCCGGTTACTTACTGCTATAGGTTTTGAAGGCTGTCGTAACTATTCGGTGCAAGCGCGAGACAAACTTAAGTAGCATTATGTTTATACGCACAGAAAGATTACACCATTGCGATCAATATGTTCATAACATCATCTTAAAATATTCCACAGTTTCTTCGCAAATAAAAGTGGTGCCCAAGAAAGCCGGACTCGTTCCGGAAAACAGTCACGAGCGGAAGGTCGTAGTGAGCTCCTCGTCAATTATTCACGTCCTGCTTCAATTCTAAAGAACGAATAGATTTCTTGGGCGGTATTACGAATCGCTCTCAAAAACAGTCTAAATTTTGAAACCATGACGTCAAAATGACGACACCGCGAGATGCTGACCGCGGAATCAACAAATTAGCAGCAGGGTAGCGGTGGCTATTAGCAGGGCTCCGCCCCTGAACCATTTATTCGCACGACAAGGGACCGTAGATTAATGTCTTGCTGTTAAGACGCAGTGAATAAAAGGAGTAATGTTTTATTTTGCGAAGAAACGGTATTTCAAACTCAAAAACACCAAGCAAAACAAGCCGTGTTTTCAGTTTTGCAATAAAGTTTTCGGTTTATTCACTTTTGTTGTCGCAAAGGTGTGCTGTCAGCTGTAAAGCGTGAACGTGTTAGTCTAATAATGAACAGAAACCCAATGAAAGTACAAATAATCTTTTATTTTAGTTGTAAACTGTGTTGAAAGTTCAGCAACACGAAGTAAAATTACAAGCATTCTCAATATTGCAATAAAACTTGCTTTAGGGTAAGTTCTCTTGCCATGAGGGTGCGCTGGCAGTGGTGTAACGTGAACATGGCGGCCTGCAAGAATACAGCTGATTCCGTGGCTAGTTCCGGGTTTTTTGCGTGTCGTATAAAATCAGGGTACTTTGCGGATGTCTTAAGTGGGCAGAAAAATCTGATTGAAGGCAGTGAATGCTACGGGCCTGCCGAGATCAACTTACAAGCAGCGCTCGGCTAGAAAATCGACGAAGACTACTTTAGTCTGTGCTCTCGGTCGGCGCGTATTGATGACCGAGTGACGTGTGGTTCTGTTTATTTTCTTTAGAAAATACCAGAAAACCATGAATCGTCACACAGAAGCAACTGCCCGACCGACGGGAGCAGACAGGTGCAGCTGCTAATAGCTTGCAATCTCGGTGCGGGAAATGAGAGCCGACACGGCCTGCCTCTGTGGCAGCAATCACACTTCTGCCTCGTAACCAAGTGATGCCGCCCACATCGTCGCTAAGCAGTTGATGTTCAGTCGGTATTTTTGTAGCCCCGTTCGGTTGATGTTCAGTTGTTGTGGTAGTTTCCTTTTTCCTGTGCAAGATGCAGAAATTGTGATGTTTATGCTCCAATTAGTTTGTTTAGAGAGAAATAAATCAATTGATTTGATAAGTTTGCTATTGTCAAAGAGGTGAGAACGAGCTTGTTCCATTAACGTTATTTGCTCATCTTGTAGTAGACCCAGGGTCAACCAGGAAAGAAGTAGTTTGCTTGTATAGCTTGTGTAAAGGCTAATTGCAACTGGGCAGAAAGCTGAGCAAGTTTGTTCATGTTCACTAGTACACAGCGCTTCAATTGCATATGATCCAGGACAGTGAGGTAGTTAGGACAAGGCAGTGATGTGTAATATGTTTTTGTATTTTGCTCAGCAGGAGGAGTGATGTTGGTATAGTTGGGTTTTGTGAGGGCAGTGTTTGAAGGGCTTTAAATAATTTGCATATCTTCTAACATGCTCTTCCTTTAAGGTCGGAAGATCAGTTAGGTTCTTTTCTTTAAATTATTGTCCATCTTATCTGAGCCACAATGTATACAGGCCGCTCCAGTTAGAAAGGGGACAAGCAGCCGAAAATGTTTCGGATATTAAATAACTAGACGAAAAGTACCTTGAAAGCCGTTGCACTTGCCACACCTATTATGGAATAACATAAGGAGCTTTTCCAGCCATTCGGCATTTCCACCGTCTAGTGTCATCATGGACAAGACTTCTCAGCCTTGTGTTATCGCAAATCAAGCTAGGTGTCAGTTATGGGGCAATAACCGAGTGCTCAAAATTTTCCATAATGGAGCTGCCTGTATATTCTTAGACCTGTAGAGCATTTCCAGTAATGGTGTTGCATGATTTGTGATTGTAAACTAACTTCTACTCAAACACCATCTCCTTGATGATGTGTCTGTGATTTTTACACATCTTTGTCTATCAGGGAAGATATTCTAGTCATTCAGCAGTCATTGTAGCCACTGCACCTTCGAATATTTAAATATGTATTGTTGTACAGCGGTTTCCTTGCAGTAGGCACAGCTTTTAACACTGAGTGAAACCCCTAGCCATATACCATAATTCTAAATACTTAGCTTTGGTATTTACTCATCTTATATGCGCCAAAATGTTTACTCCATGTACACTGTACTATGCAGTATTTATTGTACACGTAGCCTCTGTATGAAAGAAAGCAGGCACTTTGAACTCAATTTTTCAACTTTTTTTCTTAAATGCACTTGGAAATGCCATATGGTAATTGTAGATCAAGATAAAATATCCTTTTATGTACATTGCCTTTTCTGCAAGAGAAACACTCGTGTCAAATGCTCTGCCCAAAAAATAAACATGGTTACTGAATGTATGATGCACTAAAACAGCTTTGGCGTTGCTTTTTGATTACAACATGCATAACAAATATTTCGCGCCTTATTCCAACACTACACCTTTGGTTGATGCATGTTCGTCACACACGTAATGACCACAGGCACTCCACCAAGCTGGAAGGAGATAGCATAGTAGGGGCACGTGGGCTGACATAAGCATTGACAAAAAAGTTCAAATGATGCTTTTCACATATTGGGCGAGCTGCTTCAACACCTTTTCCCCCTTCAGGAAGAGATTGTGCAACACGTTGCTGAGGAACTGGCAGGTATACTGGCAAACATGCTGAAAATGAAGTGGCATCTGGTGGGCGCACTTTTTTGTCACTGCAGTTTTCTGGCTGCACACAGGTTGGCCAAGCACACCGCCAAATCACAAAGTTGCTCACACACTTGCAGTAGTGTGTTGTGCACTGAAACGAGGCAATGACAGTGGCAACAGGAACAGTGGCTAATAAGACTCCACGCCAGCATGGTGAGTCATCTTTGGACGCTAGATTTTCCAACACAACAGCTGCTGCACCGTCCCTAGGTACGCCTGCCTCTGGAGACAAGGTCGTGCTACAGAGGCCAAAAGTACAGCACCACATTGCTCTTCTCTGGAAGTTGGTGAGGAATGATCCTTTATCTACGAGGTAGCCACAATTTAGAGGTGGCCCGTTGTTATCTGGGACAGTGGCAGTGTCGCCTGCACCCTCTGCTGACATGGGCTCATCAAAACAGGCTGTGAAGTGCAGCACGCGCAGTGATTATGCACACTGCCCCCTCCCAATGGCACTGGTTCGTCATCTGCCTTTGTAAGCACCGGAAGCAGCTCCTCAGCACACCAGTACAGCGCTGAATCTCGAACGGCTTGAAAGCATGTGGCGTGTTGTGCAGGCCTTGCGCTGGGTCGGGTCTGTGATGCCACGCAACTGGTGGAAGCAGCCATGGCTACAGTGGGTAGACATAGTCTCCTGCATAAAAAAAATGACACAGTTAATGATGTTCTTTCTCGCTGATCTCAACAGCCTTACAGCCGGACGATCTGCTATACTATAAAGACTCGTGCCAAGTAGCCCACATCCAGGCTTTGCTGAATATAAGATTCAAGAGCATACTGACACGCAGGATTGAGATGTAAAAGTGAGCACAGCTGTAAGGTCAGTTTTTTGGTACCATATTGATATAAATGTTGCGCTATGATTGCCTAAAAAACACAAGCGCTGTCAGGTGCATTTGCTTTGGTTTCTTCAACAGGAAAGGCTATGCATTTCATCAATGTAATATGTGTCCTGTGTTTCTGCTGCAATTATAATCAACAAAAGGGTGACAATACACTCTATCATACTGCAACGTGTCTGCATTGGTGTAACTAGCCAGACTCATTCTTCTAGCTTTAGCAGATCCGGACAAATGTGTAGTGCTGGAGCACGATATATGTGACTGAGGTCGACCGACGGTTGACACGGCTCTTTTACTGCTTACCCAGAAAAAACTCGCCGTCGTCCAGCAGGCATTCCTCCGCCTTGAAGTGCCGCCAGACAAACGCGTCGTGGAAGCATGCGGGTTAGCGCGTGTCCACGGCCAGATTGCGCATGTCCGCGCCACAGATCTGAGAGAAAACACGCACAGCACGAACTTACTCTAGCTGCTGAGGCCCACACTTGTAGCAAACTCATGCGGTCAAAAACAGCGGCCGAGGTATACTAACTCTCTTGTTCGCAGCGTAGAACCGCTTGCGGCTCGTTCCCAGCACTGCCCCCGCACTCCTTGATAGTGATGAGTGCCCAATCGACACACCCGAAGACGCCGGGGATGCTGCCGCGGCGAAAGTTTAGGCAAAGGAAGCCCTCCTGCGCCAACGCCTTCTCCTCGGGTCTCTTGGGAAAGCGAACACACCCCTCCTGCGACCCAATTTTGATATTGGTCTCCGCTACCCGCCGCAAACACTTCTTCACAGTCGGTTGGGCTGACGTTTCCTTCATTTTCAACGGTGCCTTGAAACCTACCAGTGGCGAAGAAGCGCAGCGCGCTCAGCACCTGCCCCTCCACTGACAGCGCACTCACCCGCGCACCTTCCCGTTCAACGGCGAGTTCGTCGCACAATCACTGCGCAGTCTCCTTAAGTCGAAGCGTCGAAATGACTCGTCCCGCGCGTCAAAGTAGTCTTCATGCACCCTCCGGAACCGTTGCTCGCGCGGTCACCCGTGTATAAGACGATGCAAACAGCCGCCATTTTCTGTCTCAAACGCTTTGATACTACATTTTCCAGTATCAAAAAATCGTCTCAATCTGCCCGCATAACTAGGTGGGCAACGTCAACACTTCTGGGCCATTTACGACGTCAGTCAGTGACGCAAAAAATCAAAATGGCAGCCGCCCACGGCCGACCAATAGGAGAGAGGCAAATGAGATTGTTTTTGAGACAGTTTCCATTGAGAGCGCTCCGTAATTCTGCCCCACCATATCAGAGACGTACTAGCTGACATGTAGACTGTTTACAAAGCGCAGTTGTTCCGTTCGAGAACAGATGGCGCCAACTTCTTGCTCGGAATACGACGCCATTAAGGGCGGAGTATGTCGCTGGCATGTACGCGTCGACGCAGCAGTGGAAATATTGCGGGTTCCTTCCGAATGTGTTTTCTCTACGAAGATGTAGAAAGGTAGAGGAATAAAGCTGCGTTGTGGATTGCAGGAATGCCGACACAGAGTTAAATGTGCAGGATGTGATCATTTGCGAGCCTCACGGAACCGAGCCGCACAAGGACGCACTGCCCCTCTTCGCGCCCGCTCGCCCGTCACTCTTTTGGAAAGGGCGAAAGCAACAAACACATTGGCCAGCGTCAGGTAGCCAATAGAAAACGAAAGGTTCTGATGTCAGAAAATCTGCGAGGGCTAACTGCACACTATAGCCGAATGAACATGCTTCTCCGCCACTGAAACCGTCACTCCGTGCTTTCACTTGCTTTGCAGTTGCGTCTGCGTGTGTAGCGAGACGCAATTGCTCGTTAGTTAAGGTGTGCGGCCACTGGTAACAGGAGCGCCCGAGGGCGAATTAGGAACGGAAAACAAGGAGGTCTAGTGCTCCTACATACCGCTACTGTAGATTGTGCAGTTCGCAGCGGCGCGAACTGAAAACGCTTACCAATAGGTCGTGTATTACATGCCGTCTTGGTGCTACTGTTGAATTTCGCTCCAAGTAGCGCGGTTTTCGTGGACCATATTCGGAATAAAGCATTTGCGTTACTGTTGCTGTGCTGGTTGGTTGTCACTTCCTCGCCGTCCATGCGAGACAGACACGAAAAGTGATTCCGCAGGCCAGCGCTCAGAGTGAAGCAGATTACTTAACACCAAGGAGACCTCGAGCATTTTCATGTCTAGTTATTTATCGACATGTGAGACTGACATAATTGTGAACTTCGTATAGTATGATTATTGCCATGCACACGTTATTATAATTAAGACGTGGAATCCTTCAAAACGATTGCGCGGCACTTCGTGAAGGCTGCTTGATGCACGGTACTGCTACCATGATAGTTAACACTTGTGTGTATTTTTGTCGCCTTTATGTGTTTAACAAACCAGTAGAAAACATTTAGATTTCTTAAGCACCGTGTACAGGTTGTAATCAGATGCGTACAATGTGCATGTGAGCGTTTTGGAGCGGTGTCTGCATGAATGTACACACTACGACAACGTCCTGCGCTGCCACAGAAGCACTGGTAATAACAACAAAAAACATTCAGCAAAATCTTCAGCGGATGCAAAGACGAGCATTCAGGCGATTTATTCGTTGGCTCGAAGAGGCTCGAGAGCTGAGCGGCTCTCCGATACATGAAGCCCTATCATGTCTTCGCGCCTCACTGGGTCAAATTAGGTTTCTCACATGTGCTTCGAAGCTTTACCCAAACCACAGTGCCGTCTTCCCGCACCTTTACAACCATATCAGCCGAAACACTGCCTGTCGGAACCGAACCAACAGACGCAGCATGTCGCAACGAGCAATTAGGAGGTGTGTCATCGCGGCATGATCACGTGATCAAAGATGACTGCCCACGTGGTACGACGCTGTAACCAGTATTTTATGTAGGCCTGTTGGGAATGGGCGGGTTCCTTATATAAAAGCACGGCCGTGATAAAACCAGTTTACATCTCACCTAGTAAGTCCCTGGTATGCGAAATTTCTAGAAATGGCGTATAGTCCAGCAAAGTTGCTGCCTTTAGCTTCACCAGGCAGTGGTATATAGCGTCGATTCACTTGTCTTGCAAATCCGTGAACGCCATAAGCAGACGACAAGCGTCCATGTGGTGGCCGTCACGTGCGAACGAGGCAGCATATCTGCGGCCGAGGATTGCGCTCGCTCTTGCCCCCGAATGCACAAGTGTTAACGCGCCTTTAGGGTTGTTTGAAGGCGGAATTATTCACTGGCCCGTCAACCATCTCCTTGATCCAGGACACTTTTCCCAAGCATTTCACCCCAGATGTTGGGGCCGAGCACAAGGCCAGAAGAAACCTTGTACCCATTAGAATACCTATGTATTCCCGGCGGCATTGGGGATTGGACCCAGCACCTCCCGAATACGAGGCGGATGCTCTGCTAGATATCCATCGCTTCGATGGGCGTTTGACTCCTTACGGAAGTGAATCTTCAACGCTGTGTCCCGTGTTTTTTATTTTGAAGGCGAATTACACCGATTTGGAGTTGCTTGTTTACCTGTTACTGTAGGGGCCTGTTGAGGAATTACACAGACATAACAGATATTGTAGGGTCAATGTTTCCCTTAGTATTGTCTTCAGGAAACCAATCTAGGTCCACAACATATGAATATCTTGAAACATTATAAAACTTTTAGACGCGATTGCGAGTATGCAAATAAACTCTCAGGAGGCGTCGTGATTGTCGTTCGAAGCGGCGTCCCTGCTCGAGAATCAAAATCAAAACAAAACTTGAAGCTGTTGCGGTCAGCATCATCAGCTACAAAACAATTACTATCTGTTCTGTATATGTTTCTCCACATTTTACTTTAACGGTTCGTGATCTACAAGAACTCATCCATTAGCTTCCACAACCATATCTAGTAGTTATAGGTCATAACGCTCACTCCCTTTTTTAGGGAAGCGAGCACTGTGACACCTAGGGGCTAAATAATTGAAGATTTTATCCTTACAAGTAATGTATGTCTTTTCAATGCGGAAAAGGCCAAATACTGCTCCCCTACCTCGGAGAAAATCACCTGTTTAGATTTGTCGTTTGCTTCAACTTCTGTTTTTAACGATTTTAAATGGGATGTCATTGACAACTCATATGGTAGCGATCACCTTCCTATACTACTCAGTTTAATACCTCCACAGGAAATAATCCCCACAAAACCGCTACACTGGAACCTGCATCTAGCCGACTGGGAACTTTTTAGAGCAAAAGCCACTTTACAAAATATAGACTTAGAAAACCTGACCATCGATCAGATAAACGAAAAGTTCGCCAATTGTATCGTAATTGCTGCAGAATTAGCTGTTCCGCAGTCTTCTGGAGTAGTGCGACAAAACCGCAAATTGTGGTGGGCAAAAGACTGCAAGGAAGCAAAAGAGGAACAAAATAGAGCTGAGGGTAAATTTCGCAGGTATCGTACACATGAAAATCTCGTAAATTTTAAAAAGGCAAGAGGTAAAGCTTGGTACATCCGTCGCATTGCCGAGAAGGCTTCATGGCAGAGTTATGTTTCATCTATAAACAGTCAAATCACATGTAAAAATTGTGGGAACAGGTTAGAAAATTAAACAACCACTTCTCATCATTCACAATTCCCCTTCTGAGAACACCTGGCACAGAAACAAGCATAAGGAAACAGGCAGACATTTTTTGTTTCAACACTTCGCTGCAGTTTCCAGTTCATCGCAGTATATGCAGTCATTTATAAAGCCCAAAACTGTAACCGAAAAACAAAGACTGCCAATAAGTCGAGGAGGAAAAGAAGAATACAACAATATAATTACTCTCCAAGAAATAAACAGATTACTGTCTGCCGGTAAAAAAACTGCTCCAGGAGCCGACCAAATACACTATGAAATGTTTGCCCAACTTTCTGAGCCTGCCGTAGAAGCACTTTTAAGATTTTTTAACAAAGTATGGGTTTCGGGGAAAATACCAGAAGTCTGTAAAAAAGCTTTTATTGTACCCTTTCTTAAACCTAATAAACCTCCAACATCTGCTAACTGTTATAGATTCATAGCCCTCACCAACTACTTCGCCAAATCCATTTAAATTGTCCTGAATATAAGGTTAACTTTTGTTCTTGAATCCTGCGGACTTCTAGATATCCATCAATGCAGTTTTAGGAAGGGGATGCTCCAGAAAAGATCACCTACTTCGTCTAGAAAATACTGTCGGAGAAAGTTTTATCCACAAAAATACTGTCTTGCAGTCTTTTTCAATTTAGAGAAAGCATATGATACAACATGGAGGCTCGGGATTCTTCAGGACTTAGCTTACCTCGGCATCCGTAGCAGAATGCTGAACTCCCTTCAAGACTTTTTGTCTTACCGTTCATTTAATGTCTGCCGAGGCTCAAGCCTTTCGAGGAAATTTATTCAAAGAAATTGGAGTACCTCAATGGTGTATTTTAAGCACAACTCTATTGAAAAAATGAATTCTCTCAGCAAAATAATACCGAGGTCTGTTATGTATTCACTTTATGTATATGACCTCCAGACAGCTTGCGCATCCTCCAACATGTCAACATGTGAAAGACAAACACAATTAACAATTAACAAACAAACATCATGGGACGAAAGAAATGGCTTCTGGTTTTCTGCAGAGAAAACAGTAGCCATTATTTTCTCACTCACACGAGGATTACAGGCAGACCCGACCCTACATCTGAACGAAACCGAGTGACCCGTAAAAAATGAGCACAAATTTTAGGTATAAAATTTGACAAAAAATCACTTTCCTGCCTCATATTAATGCATTAAAAAGAAAATTTCCCGATCACTGAATATACTCAAAGTCCTTTCACATAAACACTCGGGTTCTGACAGGGCAAGCTTTCTACAAAGTCTACCGCTCTGTGGCACGATGCTGCTTAGACATGGCAGTATAGTATATGGTTCAGCAAGGCCATCGTATTTGAAACGACTCGACCCAGTGCACAATTTAGGTTCACGCCTTTCGACTGGTGCTTACAGGACGTCACCTTTAAACAGTCTTTATGTACAAACCAACTAGCCGTCACTTACAGACAGAAGAGCCATGCTCACATGCTCGTACATTCTAAAAATCCGTTCACTGCAAAAACATATTTGTTACCCCATCGCTACAGAGTGCCAATCTAGAGTACTCATTAACAATAAACCGCGAGCTACCCGTCCACTGCTCTTACGATTCGAAGACATGTGCCAGAACCTTGGTGTACAAGACATATTGCCAAGCATTTCTCGAAGGCGAGGTCAACTTCTGCCATGGTGCAACATTCCGGAAATCAGAGATCTCACTTTTAAAGACTTCTGTAAAAAACAAATTTCGCAAGAACATATAATACAAGTATTCCTCACACTTGAAGAAAAGTACAGTAATTACGCAGCTTTTGTACAGACGGTTCAAAAACAGACGCTTACATTGGAAGTGCAGTGGTACAGGGGAATTGGAATAAAATAGTAAGACTTCCACAGTGTGCTTCCATCTTCACTGCATAATGTTACTCTATCTGTGTAGCCATAGAAAAAAAAGTAAATGGGAACCTCGACAACAGTATTATTTACACAGTCTCGATAAGTGTTCTCACAGCCCTTCATTCAATAAATTCAATAACCCCGCTGCTTGGCGACCTGATACGCAACATTACAATAGCCCTAGGTAAAGGACAAAACATAGGACTCTGCTGGGCACCAAGTCATGTCGGCATAAAGGGCAATGAAAGAGCAGATTTTTGCGCTGCTCAAGCTTGTGGCAAGCCATGCAAATGTGCCCTATAAACATTGCACGAAATTACTACAATGTAAGGCAAGGAAAATTTGGCAGTCCACTTGGGACAGCGAAGTAAATAACAAGCTACACCTAATAAAACTAGTGCTCGGTGAATGGAAGTCATGTGTGCACCAGAAACGTTTCAACGAAGTCATTATCTGCCTCCTCGCTATAGGCCACACAAACATTCCACACAACTTTCAGCTAACAAAAAAAGACAAATCAGTTTGTGCATGTGGAGATGAACTTACAGTCAGTCACAATTTAGTTTCATGTTTGAAACTGGAAAAGCTACGGAAAAAATGCTTCTCTCCTTTTTATAACCAATGCATTCCTTTTCATCCATCACTCATCTTAAGTGAAAATGCAATTGTGGACATGTCCTGCGTTTTGAGATTTTTGACAGAAGCTGGTGTTGGTAAAAATATGTAAAGCATGACCCAGTACATTCCCTGATGCACCTCAGCCACTTTCTTATTCTTTTGAAAAGGGCTGAAAATTTTTATTTAAATGGTTGGGGGTCTCCAGCTCTTGCCCAGCCAAGGACCGCTGATGAGGGTACCCAGCCTTCTTCGAAAATATTGGCCTTTGGTGAATCTTGTTTTGCTCTCAATACTGGGCAGAAGGGTGCAACCTTTTACGCATTCTATACCGCTATATTTTTCATACCTTTGTAAAAATGTACAGAAAACAGTGTTTTGTACGTTGAGCTTGGCGCATGATAGCCTTAGTTGCTTATGCGCCACTAAACTGAACTCAACTCCTTTGTTGCCCACCTTCGACGGGAATTTTACGCACGCTGCCTTCCCTGTCACGAACGAGCGGGCACTCCGACAGCTACGGCAGCGTTGTGCGCGTCGTCTAGGAGTGGCTCTAAGCCTTCTTCATCGCCACCTGTCGGGCACCAAACTAAATATATCCATTGCTCCATCACTGGCTGCAACCGAAGCTTCAGAAATTCCTGGACACGGATATCTTACGGGTTATTAACGCGACATTACTAGAAGACACATGCGAGTGCTAGATTCTACACGTTCGTCCCAGAAGCAGTTTTGCGTTCTATTTTTTAGCCAGGTAGTGTCGCGCAGTGATCGAACGCTCCGCGTGCGCAACAACGGACCATTAACAGCTGGGCAACCCAGCCCAGGTGTTGTGTACAAAGTGTTGTGCGCGTGTGTTTTTCTCTTCTTTATTGACTCTGCACGCGCGCAACTTGAACAAATATATTGTTATGTAAATAGTTTTTTATCTCCTCTCCCTCTATTCCTTTTTACATTCAGTTCTTATTTTAAATAACCGAATCAGCATTGCTCTATCTGAAAAATGTTTTCGCCTATTTGTCAGTCGCTGCCTGTGCCATGGCCTATCGCCCTCGGTCGGCGCGCGTCGTTAACTATACTTGAGGACAACAGCAACAACATTAGGCGCTTCCTCATGGTTCGCTACAACGGATAGGAAATGAAGAGGAGGCACCCCGGCGACCTATGGCGATTCCAAAAGGAGCGGGTCATAGGAAACTTTCAGGGCGGGACGCCTGCTGGATGGTGCGGTAAGGACCGTGGTATTCTGTGTGGAATTTTGACGGCAATCCCGCTGTTTAGGAAAAGATTCAGAGGCACACTTAGTCATTCTGTACAGGAAAAGTTTAGTGTCAGGTTCGTCGTTTTCATTGCTTTTGGTGGCCTTGGGATTCTGAGTTAAAAGAACGGGCCAGCTGATGACATTTTTTAACACGCTTTGCCACTTCTGGTTGTATAGTGTCCGTATTACAGGGTGGCTCACTTCTATACAGTAGGGAGAAAGAGGAAAATCTATCGTTTGGCTGTGTGACAGTACCGTACGCGTACCTCGGAAAAGGTAACATAGGATTGTAGCTAACCTTCGTACGATGAACGATGCGACATCCGATGAAGAGTGCTTCAACGACGTGGCAAGGAAAGACATGTAAACTGTCACTAAACGACTCGCTGGGCGCGCCGTGTCGATGCACAAAACGATGCAGCTAGAAGAAACTAACATCGCGGGAAGTACCAACGGGAAAGCGCTGTGGTTTCGGCCTACCAGATGAGATGGCCGACAATCATCAAGTGGCTCCTAGAGACCGTGCAGATCAGTGGCCCGTAGGGGCGAACGCCAACAAGTCCGAATAGGCGTGCAGGGTAAAGAATTTGCTGCAAGGGGTCAGTAAGACGTCGCGCGGCGGGAGACTTAAGGGGTTGACATGTGAGGCAGGATGGGATGTACTTGTTAATATACCCGTACATTCCACGCCAGTAGTAACGCCGAGAAATCCATTTGCATGTTTTCAAAACTCTAGCATGTGCACATTGAGGATCGGCATGGAATACAGCACGAATGAATGTCACATATATTAAGGAGCCTAAATTAAATTTTAAAGGAAAGAGTCGTGAAGAAGACGACGTGAATTAACCGAATAAAGAGGAAGAAGAATCATTCGGTGTGATGGAGGGAGATGATTGGTGGAGAAGAGAAGAAGACGACGACAAGGCTTACGTGGACTAACACCGAGGCTATAAAAGGGCGAGTGAGAGCGAGGCACTGGGGGGAACAGCAGAGAAGCGGAGGCTCCAGCGGGTCAGGGACACTTCGGCTGGAAGAGAGCGGCGCCGGCTACTGCTCTGGTGAGCTCGCGTTCCTCGGCATCGCATCGTGGACTTCCTGCCGTGCCTGAGCCCGTTCCGGGGGGTCAACGGAGAATGCTACCACCTGCTAAGGCCAGGGGTGTCTCCAGCGCTGTTGCCACCCATCCGAGTGGTGCCCCCAACGCCAACAACACCGGCATCACCTCCACGGGAGCTTGGACCTCGAGCTTGTACGACGCAGCCAGCGAGGCCAGCCCAAGCTCGTCGAACGCCGCCAGCGATGCCAGCCCAAGCACGTCAAACGCCGCCTCGACGCCGGTTACTGGATCCATACAACGCCGCAGCCACACCGAACCAACCGTGAGCACGAACGCCGAACGCTAGTAGTAGACGCTGGTAGCAGTGTGCCCGGGTCGTGTGTATTTATAGTCTGTGTTTTGTGTTTTGGTAGTTTTGTGTTCTTGTGTGTGCGTCACGTAGGATGTATTAAATGCGCGTTTGTGTGGGTACACCCGTCGCCTAGTTCATTCTTTCGGTCCGAGTGTTCTCCAGAGAGATCCGTGACAAAGATAAGTGGCGAGCCGGTGCCAGGATTCATTTCCTTTTTTCTTTTTGCTTTGTCTCGGATCTTTCTGATTCTCGAGGGCAGAAAGAATGGATTTGGCAAGAACGTTAGAACTGGCGCTCAAGCTAGGGTTAAGCAAGGAAGAGGCGATGCATCTCTATGAGAAGGAGGGAAAGAGGCAGAGAGAGGAAAGGGCGCAAGCACGCGCAGACGCTCGCGAGGCAGAAGAGCGAGAAGAGAAAAGAGCTCGTGATGCAGAAGAGCGCGAGGCGAAAAGAGCTCGCGAAGCAGAAGAGCGAGAAGCTAAAAGAGCCCGCGAGGCGGGAGAACTGGAGAAAAGGAGAGAACGGGAGAAGGAGTGTATTTTGTGGAAACAGCCGCATGTCGCGGGAGGATATGAGGAGATCATGGACAATGATCAGCGTTCCTTAGCGGGTTCAGGATCTCCTAGACCGGCCAGAGTTTGTCCAAGAAAGCTGATGGCTCCTTTCGATGACAGAGATGATTTGAATACATATCTGCAACGATTCGAGCGGATAGCTTTGGGGCAACGCTGGGAGCGCAGTGAATGGGCCACGGCATTGAGCATGTCTTTAGTCGGAGAGGCACTGAATGTGTTAGGAAGGATGCCTGCTGCTGATTCCATGTACTACGAGAAAGTCAAAAAAGGCACTCCTCCAAAGATTGAGGCCTACGGCAGAGGGTTTTCGTAAGAGATTTCGCACCGCGAAGCCTGAGGATTCGGAAACCGCTAAGCAGTTTTCCTGCAGGCTATCCAACTATTTTGATAGGTGGCTTGTTATGTCAAACACAGAAAAGAGTTTTGAAGGTGTGCGTGACAAGCTGGTCACAGAGCAATTTTTAGCGTGTTGCAGCTCAAAGCTGGCGCTATTCCTGAAACAAAGAAAGTTGTGTTCGTTGGAAGAGTTCGTCGACACTGCAGACCAATTCCTCGAGGCTCAAAGGCTAAGAAATTTGAGTAGAGACAGATGCGGCAAAACCAAGACCATATGGGGGTGCTTCTAAGGCGCCAGTAAGGTGTTTTCTCTGCGGCAAGGTGGGACACCATGCTGCTCACTGTCGGACAAGTAGCACTGCCCAGAAAACACAAGTTGTGTGTCAAGGTTGTAAGAGGAGGGGTCGTACTCTGGATGAGTGCCGATACAGAACGCAAGACCGAGCTGCATGCGTTGTCGACTCTAGGGCTGAAAGGAGAGCAAACGCCGCTGTAACATGAGGCGGTGAGTGGAACACCCAAGTCGAAAGCAGCAATGCCAGTGGTGGTTGGGCAAATAGGGGACCGCCCTATATTGGCGCTTAGAGACAGCAAAGCCAACACAGTCTTGGTTCGGAGAAGCCTGGTGAAGGACGAGGATCTTACAGGGGAAGCATCGGTCGTCACTCTTGTAGATAGCACAGTGAGGTACCTTCCTTAAGCAAGGATTCTAGTGTCGACGTCATATTATACTGGGCAGGTAGTGGCAAAATGCGTAGACCAACCACCCATCTGCGATCTCATCCTGGGAAACATTACGGGTGCAAGAAGTGTCGAAGACCCCGATCCAGATTGGAGGATGCTCGACATTGAAGAACATTCAAAGGAGGAAAGGCCTGCGACAGCTCAGACGGGTGCAGTCAGTTTCTCGTCGGCAGCGGAGACAAGAGCTCAAGCGACAGCCCGAGCAACGCAGCGTGCGCTCTCTACAACTGGTGCGATGTGCTTGAGCGTAACACCGGGCGAAATTGCAATTAGGCAAAAAGAAGACCCGAGCTTGAAAGCCTGCTTCGAACGAGTCGGGGAAAAAGTGAAAAGAAAGAAGAGTCGTACGTCCTTAGAAAATGAATTGGTAAATGGTATTCTGCACAGGGAATCCATATTTAGTTCAGGAAGGCGGATCCGACAGCTGGTGCTACCAAGAGATATGCGAGAGACCATGCTACGCTAAGGACATGACGCCATTATGGCCGGACAGGAGGGTGTACAAAAAACGGTGTCTAGGATCACCGAAGAGTTCTTTTGGCCGGGTGTTCAGAGTGACGTTAAGCGCTTAGTTCGCTCATGTGACGTGTGCCAGCGCACAGTTCCGAAGGGAAGAGTTCGTCCCGTAACTCTCGGCAAGATGCTAGCCATCGACCTACCGTTTCAGTGAGTGGCTATTGACATTGTGGCGCCAATCTCTCCAGTGTCTGCCAAAGGCTATAGATATGTGCTTACTCTGGTTGACGTGGCCACTCGTTATCCTGACGCTATTATACTGAGAACTATGGACAGTATCCGAGTGGCGGAGGGTCTCGTGGAAATGTTTTCGCGTTATGGGTTCCCGAGGGAAGGTTTGAGTGACCGGGGCTCGAATTTGAAATCGGAACTAATGAAGGAGGTTAACCGCCTTTTGTCAGTAAGGCAGTTACTGACGACGCCTTATCATCCCATGTGTAATGGGCTTGTAGAGCGATTCAACGGCACCCTCAAAAACATGATCAAGAAAATGTGCCAGGAGAGACCGACTGATTGGGATAGATATCTCCAAGCTCTTTTGTTCGCTTACCGCGAAGTACAACAAACGAGGATTCGTTTCTTTCGAGATGTCGTATGGGAGAACCGTTAGAGGTCCACTTACAATACTCAAGGAGCTGTGGGCTAATAAGGAGATTGCATCAGATCTCAAGACAACATACACATACGTTCTTGAGTTGCGGGACAAGTTGGAAGAAACATGCAGGCTTGCACATCAAGGTCTGGAACGGGCGCGCGAACCCTATAAGGGCTACTATGACAAGAAAGCCACTCACAGGAATCTGAATCCAGGCGACAAGGATCTCATCTTGCTACCCACGGATCATAATAAGTTACTGATGCAGTGGAAGGGCCCTTACCTGGTGACACAAAAGAAAAATGACATGGATTATGAGTTATTGATAAATAACACCAAGAAGGTTTTCCATGGAAACATGTTGAAAAAGTACGAAGAAAGAGTTCCCGTACAGTGCGCCCCCAGGTCAGCTTGTTCGGTAGTGGCCGAGGAGACAGGCGATGTTGCCGAGGTTCCCACGTGCAGTGGGAAGGAAAATGCAGGAGGGGATGAATTACTAATGAAGCCCAATATGAATGAAGACAGACGATCACAGCTCTACTCGAAATAAAGGGGAGACGTTGTCGAATGGGCCAGACAAAAAGAAGGTGATATGTTGCAAATTAAACTTGTTTACAGATAGAGCCATCTGAACAGTTCTACGTATCTCTGGCATGTATTTTGTTGTTGTGTTAATGTATCTCTGGGATTTATCTTGTTCTTGTTGGTGCTGTTGTTGGTGCTATGTGATCATACAAGGGAGTGTGTTGTGGACACGAACATGTTTATTAAGGACTCTATACGAACAACGGCAGTCGTGTGTTAGTGTTCTGAAAACGCAATTTGGTGTGCTGTGTTAGTGGTGCGCGTTTGGTGTGTGCTGGACATCTGCGGTGTTATGTGCTGGGTTCAATATTGCCACGGAAGATAGTCGGTTGGATGGATGGCTTGAAGATCAGTATGACGTGAGCAGTTTTTCATGGAAAAACTCTTGAGGGAGGGGGCCCTTGCCACATATATTAAGGAGCCTAAATTAAATTTTAAAGGAAAGAGTTGTGAAGAAGACGACGTGAATTAACCGAAGAATAAAGAGGAAGAAGAATCATTCGGTGTGATGGAGGGAGATGATTGGTGGAGAAGCATTCGGTGAGGTGGAGAGAGATGATTGGTGGAGAAGAGAAGAACGACGACAAGGCTTACGTGGACTAACACCGAGGCTATAAAAGGGCGAGTGAAAGCGAGGCACTGGGGGAACAGCAGAGAAGCGGAGGCTACGGCGGGTCAGGGACACTTTGGCTGGAAGAGAGCGACACCGGCTACTGCTCCGGTGAGCTCGCGTTCTACGGCATCGCATCGTGGACTTCCTGCCGTGCCTGAGCCCGTTCCAGGGGGTCAATGGAGGACGCTACCACCTGCTAAGGCCAGGGGTGTCTCCAGCGCTGTTGCCACCCATCCGGATGGTGCCCCCAACGCCAACAACACCGGCATCACCTCCACGGGCGCTTGGACCTGGAGCTTGTACGACGCAGCCAGCGAAGCCAGCCCAAGCGCGTCGAACGCCGCCAGCGACGCCAGCCCAAGCACGTCGAACGCCACCTCGACGCCGGATACTGGATTCATACAACGCCGCAGCCACACCGAACCAGCCATGAGCACGAACGCCAAACGCTAGTAGTAGACGCCGGTAGCAGTGTGCCCGGTTCGTGTGTATTTATAGTCTGTGTTTTGTGTTAGTTTTGTGTTCTAGTATGTGCGTCACGTAGGTTGTATTAAATGTCCGTTTGTGTGGGTACGCCCGTCGCCTAGTTCATTCTTTCGGTCCGAGTGTTCTTCGGAGAGATCCGTGACAATGTGAAACTGCAAATGGCGAGGAATCCCTGGGAGCCACCGGCGAACATCAGGCATGTAGGTGGACATTGGAGATGACCATCCCGGAGTGCGGAATTTGGAAGTTCGCTGCACAGTGCGCGAGAATGTTCACCTGCTGGTGATGTGGACGCAGCGTTAATCACGGACGCATGCCATCGGTTTTCCGCTGCTCCTTAGGCATACCAGCGACGGTAAGGGGATAGAGAACGAGATTTGCAGCCGAGGAGCTTGCAGCATCGCTGGGAAGTGGAGTGCAAGACAGAGCACCGGCGCTCCTGTGCCTGAGTCCAGGTTCGAAAATTATGGTTTGGTTTATATCGGGTTAACGTCCCAAAGCGACTCAGGCTATGAGAGGCGCCGTAGTGAAGGGCTCCGGAAATTTCGACCACCTGGCGTTCTTTAACGTGCACTGACATCGCACACTACACGTATATATATATATATATATATATATATATATATATATATATATATATATATATATATATATATATGGGCGAACTATCATTAGCGCCCAAACGACAGCTAAATATTACTCCGTAAGGGAGTAGTTATATTCAGCTTTCGGTAGCTCCCCTCTGGCGTACGAAACGACGTATCGCTCAGATCAACGTTTAAGCTTAGCCAAGGCAACTCCGTAGGTCGAAGCCATTCGCGTCAATTTTTACCTCACGAAGTGTTGCAGGGTTTTAGAATCGGAGAACTGACAGTGAAGTCAGCCAACGCTTCCTCGCGTTCGGCGGACGAAGCAGACAGGTCACGTGGTTTTGCGAAGCAGCTTCGTCACGGGCGCAGTGATCCACGCAGAATTTCGGACGAAGCGCTGGAAATGGAAACACGGAGCTGATAAGTTTCTTGATCGAAGTCGTTTTTGGAAGCTACGCAACAGCATGGTGCTTGGCCGGTCCATTGAAATAGCCTTGCTTAGAGAGGATGTGGCCCAAAATTATCAACTGCCTGGTTCCGCAGTGGCACTTCTCCAATTTAGCTGCAGGTCGGCGTCGGTAAGGCACGCTGAAAATCGCTGTAGGCGCGTGAGTTGGAAGCGGAAATCGTTCTAAAAGACAAGGATGCTGTCTAGGTAGCAGAGGAAGGCGGGCCACTTGAGCTTGCGTAAGGTGTGTTCCACCATCGATTGGAAAGTGCTTAACACTTTACACAGGCCGAGTGACGCTTACAGTAAAACCGAAAAGACCGTCGGATATAACGAATGTCTTCTTATCTCGGTCAGAGGCAGCCATTGGGGAGAGGGTAAAAAACAAGAACAACACGTTGAACAAACACTGATTACTCTCAGGCATAAAGTCGAGAAAGGAACACTCTTGAGTCGAAGCAGTCACACATAACAGCGCATGAAACACATTCCCATTATGAAGAAACACTCACACACACGAACGAACGCTGCACTCGCGGCTGGTTTACTGCAACAAGACAGGCCTAATATAAACCCTGCGTTGTGAATGTGCGCGAAATATCTGCTGGGGGTCCTTGGACCCAAGACATTAAACATATTTTTGCAATAAGGCGGAGTGCTTGACCCGGTATTGCACTGCCTTCGGGATCTGCCCAGGGCTTATTAACGAGCGCTTTGTATTTCTATCTTTGCTCTCGTATCCTTTAAGTCTCCTACTTTCAGCACGCGGCAGCAAGCGTGGCTCGGCTTGAGCCAGTAGGCAGGCCCGTGCACTTTCCTATCCTTTCTTCCTATCAGCAACAGCAATGTGCGCACAGAATGCACCGAGAAAGACACGTGCAAAAGTCAAACTTAGAGCCGACATGCACCCTAAGTGACACCTTCTGTCAGGGAGAAGGTCGAACTCCAGTGTGTACAAGAAAATGGCAGCATCGCTAACTCCGTTATTGCCCAACAATAACTGCTGCAATACTTGCGTAAGCGATGCTTTATTTTCGTGTACAGAACGGAATTCAACCTTTTCTCTGCCACAAAAAAGACAAACCCCACAGAGGAGTCTATAGGCAATAGAAATCCTATAGACAGTATATATTAACCCGCCGCCGTGGCTCAGTGGCTAGGACGATTGTGTACTGATCCAGAGTTCCCGGGTTCGGACCCGACCGCGGCGGGTGCGTTTCGATGGAGGCGATACAATAAGGCGACCATGAGCTGTGCGATGTCAGTGCAAGTTAAAGATCCCCAGGTGGGCGAAATTATTCCGGACCCCTCCACCACGGCCCCTCTTTCATGATTTCTTCTTTCACTGCCTCCTTTATCCCTTCCTGCACCGCGCGGTTCAGATGTCCGCAGATATGTGCGACAGATACTGCTCCATTTCCTTTACCCAAAAACCAATTTTAATTTTCATAGACAGTGATAGATAATCTATAGATTTAAGGCCACACACTTTTAGTAGACGTGTGTTTATAGACAGCCTGTAGATTACGAATAGGAAAAAGAAGTATCTATATGAAGGAAATGGGTATAAGAAGTCAATAGACTGTCTATAGAAAATTTTTATAAGGAATGCTGTGAATCAGCCATGAGTGCAGCGCTCATCCGTGTGCGTGAGTGTTGTTCCTAATGTATATGTGTTTCATCAGCTGCTGTTATGTGTGATTGCTTTGTTTTCAGGAGCGTTTCTTTCATAACTTTATACTTGAACATCATCGGTGATTGTTTACTATGTTGTCTTTTAGCCACATCCGCATTAAAAGGTCGGCCTCCCGGCGGCATTGTTTTGTGGGTTTATTGTTTAACTCCCTAATTTAAAGAATCTTTTGTGCTCAAGCACGCAATCGCAGGTAATGAAAATTCGTATGCCGCTCTCGTTGGATACTCAAACAGCGCTGTTAGAGAAGGTTTTAGGGGGGAGGGAGGTGTTAACGTCCAAAGGGACTCAGGCTACGAGTAGTAGTAGAAAACATTTATTCCAAAAAGGTAGGATAGAGAGGCGAAAATACAGATTTTGGGTGGAGTCCTTATTTCAGGACCCCAATGTACACCGCAGTTGCTCTTGCTTGGGATATTTGCTTTCGCTGCGTCGCCAAGTCAGAGCTGAGCAGGGCAGACTCCCACTGTTCCTAGGAGTGATGTTTGTGTAGTTCGGGGGGCTTGGCACCGGAGCAGCCCCATGTTACATGATATGTTGTTGGAATTCCGCCACACCAGGGGCAGATTCTGTCATATCTGTCGGGGAAGATGATGTGGTACTTGTGTAGGTTAGGAAAGGTGTTCGTCTGTAGTTGTCGCCATTCCCTCGCCTTTGCCGCCGTTAGCTTACGGTGTGGTGGGGGATAAACTTGTCTTTGTGTTCGGAGAAGGAGGAGGCGCTCGCCGTACGTAGAGGGGAGAGGGGTGAGGTCGGGGAGGTTAGTCGCTCGATTAGTATATCCTCGAGCTAGACTGTCCGCGGCCTCGTTTCCCTCGAGCCCCTCGTGCCCAGGAGTCCAAGTGATTTGGTGCTTGGTTGTGGAATTTTGAACTTGTGGGGTAGTCAGAATGGTAGCGACGGAGTCTGGAAGTCTGCCAGAGAGGAAGAGGCGATACGCGGACTGGGAGTCGGTAATAATTTTTAACTCATTTCCCGTAGCATCGCCGTACTGGATTGCGATGGCAATTGCAGCAGTTTCTGCTACTGTGGGAGAGCAGTTTCGTAGAGAGGCGCTGGCGATTTCTATGAAATTGGTGTCCAAGACGACCGCCACCGCGTTTGTTGAATCGGGGTACATTGTTTGCGTCGACGTATACAGCATTTTGTGCCTGTCGATGTGTGCGGCGCAGATAGTCCACTCGCGCCTTTCGTCGTCCCTTTTGTGAGTCCGAGTGCATGTTCTTCGGGAGTGGAACTACACACACGCGAGTTCGCAGAGTTGAGGGTAGGTCTCGGTTGTACTGGACGGCGCGTATGTCAGCCGGAGAACCCACTCTTTCCAAGATTGCACGTCCAGCTTTGGTGGTGAGGCTGCGTTCCTTTTGCGATGCTAAGACGGCTTCTCGAATTTTTTTCTATTGTGTTGGTCAGTCCCAGGTCCTCGAGGTGGCAGCTGGCCGTGTACATCGGGAGGCCTAACGCATGTTTGTAGGCGGCGCGGATGATGGCGTCTGCTTTGTCTCGCTCATACCCCAGAAGTGGTAGGAATGGGAGACCGTATGACAGGCGGCTCATAACTAGAGTCTGTATCAGTCGAATTGTATCCTCGTCTCTCATGCCTTTTCGGTTGCGAGTGATGCGCCGAATCATGCGGTAGATCTGGAGGGCAGTTGTCCGGAGACGCTGTAACGTGTGGTTGGCTTTGCTGTCGCTCTGAAGCCAAAGGCCCAGGATGCGGATAAGAGGGACTTCCTTTATTCTCGTACCTTCGAGGTAAACCTCGATGTCGCCGGGAGATTTGTAGGCATAGCCCTAAATGCGGATAATTTCGGATTTGTCGGGTGCGCAGCGGAGGCAGCAATTTGCTGCTTGTCTTTCTGCGCTATTGACTGCCTCTTGTAGGGTGTTTTCTTTGTCGGCAAGGGAACCCCAGGTGGACCAGATGGTAATATCATCGGGTTAGATAGTATAGCCGATGCCTTCAATAGCCTCGAGTGCTTTTGCCATGCCGATCATAGCTATATTGAAGAGGAGAGGAGAGATGATAGAGCCTTGGGGAGTGCCGTTGTTGGGTGTCTGCTCTGTGCCAGAGCGGAAATCTCCCATGCCAATCGTGGCCGTGCGGTTGCTGAGAAAGTTTTTGATGTAGTTGAAGGTCTTAGGTCCGCAATCGAGGGCGTTGAGCTCTTTCAAGATGGCGTCGTGAGAAACGTTGTCGAAAGAGCCTTTCAGATCAAGTGCCATAATTAGGTGCTCGCCGCCTCTCGGGATGTTACTGAGTACTTCTTCCTTGAGAAGGAGTAAAGCGTCTTGCGTAGAAAGACCTTTCCTGAAGCCGATCATAGTGGATGGAAAGAGGTTGTTGTCCTCTATGTAGTTTTGAGGCGGGTCTGGATAACGCGCTCGTATAGTTTGCCCAGGCAAAAGGAGAGTGAGATGGGTCGTAATGCTTCCAGGCTTGGTGGTTTGCCTGGTTTTGAGATAGTCACGATTTCGGAGTGTTTCCATCTGCAGGGAGTTCTCCCACCTCCCATAGGGTGTCATTTATGTAGGTAGTGAGGACCTCGACCTGCGACTTGCCCAGGGTTCGAATCATCCCATTTGTGATCTTGTCCGCATCAGCTGCCGTGTTGCGTGCGGCAGATCGAGCCGCGGAGTAAACCTCGTCAGTGGTGATGGGGGCGTCCAGACTCTCATTTGGGCCTCCCGTGTACGAGATTGTGCTGGGAGGATGGGGGGTGCCGATGTATTTGGTTTTGAGCGCGGTAAGGAGGGCCGCGTCGTCTCCTGGGTACAGATGGGCGATTTTCTTGACTGTACGGTTAGTGGCAGACCGCGATGTTCGCGGATCGACGAGGCTGCGGAGGATCGCCCAGGTGCGGGAGGTCCCCAGCGTGCCGCGTAGTGACTCGCAAAATTCCTGCCAATTCTGATTGAGAGAGGTGTGTGCATACTGTTGTGCTTCTGCCGTGATCTGTGATATGCGGAGTCTCAGGGGATGATTGAGGCGTTGGCGTTTCCATCTGCGAACCAGAGTCCGTCAGGTCTGCCACAACTTAAAAATTTGACGATCGACCGCCGGATTATCGGGTGTTCATTATACTTCGGTGGTGGCCTCCTTGTGTGCTTTCCGAATCTGTTCACTCCATTCACTGATTGATTGAATGGGGTCTTCCGGAACGGGCTGTGCACGTATTTAGTCCAGTCCCTGATTTTGGCAGCTCCCAGGGTGCGCCGAATGTTTGCGGAGGTGATAGACGTGCTTACGATGTAGTGGTCGCTACCTGAGCTCTCTCCGAGATTTGTCCACGTAGCGT